>JAQGCO010000018.1:0-20881 GCA_034700925.1 Acrobeloides cf. buchneri Gr-Nem-00862
GAGTATTGACACGAAAACATGAGTTACGCTCAAAAAGACTGATTGGATCGTATTCGTCATACATTCTTGCTTACTACAGAAAAAAATTTCATCGAAAACGAGCGAAAAATGCTGATTTTAGATGTATTTTTTGAGCGGCAACAACTTATCCTACAACCCAATACTTGCAAAGCCAATAGGGAGATTATGCTGGATCAACGAAATTCACAGAAATCCTCTCACTGGTTGAAACTTTTGCTTTATTGGCAAATAATAAACATAAACAGATGCATGTTTTGAGTCAAAAGGTATTTGAATGCCAAAATCTTGGTAAAATGGTGCCCGATTTTTTGGATAGAATTTTGTTGAAATGAAAGATTGGAGATTGGAAGCAAATTCTCCTGGTTCCCGTCATTTAACGTTGACTAAACTCGGCAAAAAATTTTTTAAATTTTCTTCCGAAAATTATCCATTTAGGGGTAATTTTATGCGAAAAATCGATTGCGCGTACTCCCGCAACCTGGAAACCGCAGAAAAATGGTGAAAATTCGTCAAAAACGACCACGCAGGGAAGCATGGGGGAATATTTGTTCATTTCTCGAGAAAGTCGAATTACTTTCCCATGCATCATTGCGTGGTCGTTTTTGACAAATTTTCACCATTTTTCTGCGGTTTTCAGGTTGCAGGAGTGCACGCAATCGATTTTTCGCATAAAATTACCCCTAAATGGGTAATTTTCGGAAGAAAATAAAAATTTTTTTTGCTGAGTTTAGTCAAAATTAAGTGGCGGGAACCAGGGGAACTTGCTCCGGAGATTGTTTTTTTTATTGCGCTTAGCAACTAAAATATTATAAATTTTAATCCCTGCTACGGCACTAACAAAAACCCCAAAAATGGAGTTTTGAAGGCTCAAAAATGCCTCAAATGAAGTTTTTTCAACTTGAAAACTTCATAATTCACCGTTTTTGATCATGGCCAACAATGTACAAACGTTTTTGGAGTGATTCGAAAAATTTTTAAACATCAATTTTTTGATCACCCATAAAAGGAAACGACCAAAAAATTGATGTTTCAAAATTTTCACGAACCATTCCAAAAACGTTTGTACATTGTTGGCCATGATCCAAAACGGTGAGTTATGAAGTTTTCAAGTTGAAAAAACTTCATTTGAGGCATTTTTGAGCCTTCAAAACCCCCATTTTTGGGGTTTTTGTTAGTGCCGTAGCCAGCAAATTTTTTTTCTGGGGGGGGAGATTCAGGACCTGCATTAAATTAGTCCTCTGATAGTGAACTTTCGAACCTATATAGTCGATTTTCCATAGAGGTTGCACCAATTGACAGGGAAGCATGGGGGGATATTTGTTCATTTCTCGAGAAAGTCGAATTGCATCCCCACGCATTCCTGCGTGGTCGTTCCAGTTAATCGCGAAGTGGTTTTTAACTGTTCGGATAACCCCCTCCCCCTCATTGTTTCCATGATAAATTTGAGATTAAAAATGACAATGGATTTTTTGTTTGTTTTCAAAAGTATAACTAATACATATCATTGACTATGATTTAAAGAGTGCGTCATAGCAAGCATTTTGCATAAATTATTGCATGGTCCATGATTTTGTCTTGATTTAAATCATGATCCATGATTAACTCATAAATCATGCGTTATCTTGTTTCTGGAACGCACTCAAAAAGGACTAAAAAATGTTCTAGAAGTCAGCTTATAAGAAACAAAAAAATTTCATGGAAAATGCGACCATTTTTATGTTGGGCACAGTGAATGGAAGCTTGAAAGATTTCAATCTTAAAAATCAACAGAACGCTTAAAGATCAGTTTGTGGCAAATTTTTTGTCAATTTTTTTACCGGGGTGGTCCTTTAAGGAGCAATGTTAATATTATATTTATTTTCATATATAGTGTTCTTGGTTCGTTTCACATCGGCGTCCAATAATTTTACATTTTCATTGTTTTTCCATTCATATTGTCTTCAAATAGAATAACAGTACAAGCCTATCGTTTAGTGATTAAAGATTATACGCCACATTAAAGGTTATCGATCATCATGCATATGACTTTGTATAGAAGCCGCTTTAGAAAAATCTCTAATCACTAAGGAGCAATGTTATTATTATATTTTTCTCATATATAGAGTTCTTGGTTCGTCTCACATCGGCATCCAATAATTTTCATTTTCATCGTTTTTCCATTCATATTATCTTCAAATATAATAAAAGTACGAGCCTATCATTTAGTGATTAAAGATTATATGTCACATTAAAGGTTATAGATAGTTTCATACATATGACTTTAACGACCTTGTTTGCCGTCAAAATCTCTAATCGCTCCCATTTTGAACTCTTGTTGAGATCTTTCTTGATAAAGCATCTCATAAAAAAGATGATTTATCATGATAACAAAAAGGAATTCTTATAAGAATACAACATTTTGAGTTTCGGTCATTATGAACTTTATACAGTGTAATCTTTTTTACTTTAAAGAGGGTCCATTTTGCGACTACCTCTCGAAAAAATTTTTTTTGAAAAGTACCATTTTAGGGTAATTTTGCTATGAAAAATCGATTGCGTATAACGCCTTAGCGTGAACATGTATCCTTTAACTTGTTTTTGCTAAAACTACCAAAAATCAGCCACCAAGGGGGGTGCACGCCCAGTACGCTTCTCGAAAAATTTTTTCTCCAAATTGGCTGATTTTTAGTACTTGGGGGGTTTTCGGACACGAGAAATCGATTGCCGCAAGTCCCGAATTCCGAAAAAATTTTCATGACCCCTTACCGAGGTGACCCACGTTAGAAAATCTTCAAGTACCAAAAATCAGCCAATTTGGAGAAAAAAATTTTTGAGAAGCGTACTGGGCGTGCACCCCTTCGTAGTTGATCGAGGATTTGAAAAACGCCGAAAATTGGGGAAAAATTATAGATTATAATGGAGAGTACTTTGTTGAATAAGTTTCGTTATTTTTTTATGTTTTGAAGTCGAATAAAAATTTGTTATTTCCAAAACAATAAAATTCCGAAAACTTATTTCCGCACCTAAAATTTCGAGTTATCGGGAGTGGGCGAACCCATTCTTCAAAAGCTCACTAGGGTACCGATCCCCTGGAACAGTAGTCTGACTACTCCACTATCTCTCCATTATGATTTTTCTAGATGACCCTTCGGTCTGGTGGTTTATGAAGAGGTGTTTTTCCAATTTTTGCTGATGATGAGGCAGTGATGGTCTGTTTTCGGTTCCGTTTCGATTTCAGGAATAGGAACCGAAAAAATTTTAAAGTGGAGCCGAAAGAAATTTTTTGAGTGGAACCGGAACCAGAACCGCAAAGATTTGTTCAAAAATCTTCCTTATGTTTTTGTCCACTATTTTTGGAAATATTTTTTTCACCAAAAAACACCAAAATTTTTTCATTATTTTCACTAAAAATGTTCAAAATTGTCAATTTTTCATCGAAATTCATCATTTATTCGCCAAAAATTCGTCATTTTTCTTAGCATTTACACCTTATAATTTTTTATCCACTTCTCTGATTTCTGTGAGGGGAATCACAGACATACGCGCCTCGTAGCGCCGACATTGATTTGGAGAGATAAAGTAGGACTGAAGGGCATAGCGTTGTGTAATCTATAAAGCGAAAGTACACGGTCATTCAGCACAACCTCCTCCCAAAGAAAGTTGAATATCTTAAAGAATTTAAACGCTTTTCGCATGCTGTCTTTTGCATGTTATTAGTTAATCAATAGGACACATTATGCAAATATTTTTATAAATTTTGAACGAGCCTGAGTATCGAAACGAAAACCTGAATTTGAATTCCTTAAGGAATTTTTGAAAAATTCCGCCGCCAATCGATAGAGTACATCAAAAAACGGTAGTACCCCAAATTTCATAACAAAACATATTCTTCGTTTTTGAGAAAATTTAATTCAAAGTTTATTAAAAATGGTCGAAATTTTCATACTTTTTAGTGAATTGCGATCATTTTTAATAAATTGATTTAAATTTTCTCGAAAACGAAGAATATGTTTTTAACGAAATTCGGGGTACTACCATTTTTGCGCACTATCGATTGGTGATGAAATTTTTCGAAAATTCCTTATGGAATTCAAATTCAGGTTTTCGCTTCGATACTCGGACTTGTTCAAAATGTTTGAAAATATTTGCATATTGTGTCCTATTGACCAACTAATAACATGCAAAAGAGTGCATGTGAAAATCTTTTTGAGATATTCAACTTTCTTTGGGGGAAGGTTATACTGAATAACCCCGTAATAGACGCATAACAGGCTATAATTTCAATCAGTTATTCTTAGAAATACATCATTCGCATGAGGCTATTAACGTGTACCTTAATTTCTTTTTTAATAAGCATATGTGCAAATTCAAATAAGAAAAAGCTTATGACAATATATCAGTCACATGCTTTAATTAAACGTTCATTCGTATGAGGCTTTCAAGTATTTATTTTAAGCTCTAAAATTATTCTCGATTTCAGTTAGGAGCATTAAAAAAATGCACTTTTATGTTTTGAGAATTTTCGTAAAAAAATTTCCTCTTCCTCACTTTCAGTAGCAAAAAACCTGCGTCTAAAACGGTCATTACTTGCTGGAGATCGAGAAATATTGTTCCCAACGGGTCCAACTATTTTCTTGGATTCCCGGACACTTCACAACCTTGGACAGTTGGCAACCCATGCCACTTCCCAACCTGGAACTTCCCAATCCGGACACTTCCCAACCCGGACACTTCCCAACTTAGACACTTCCCAACCTAGACACTTCACAACCTAGACACTTCACAACCTAGACACTTCACAACCTAAGGCCATAAGCCTAAGGCCTAAAGCATAAGGCTTAAAGCCTAAGGCCTAAAGCCTAAAGCCTAAAGCCTAAGCCTAAAGCCTAAGCCTAAAGCCTAAGCCTAAAGCCTAAGGCCTGAGCCTAAAGCCTAAAGCCTAAAGCCTAAGGCCTAAGGCCTAAGCCTAAAGCCTAAGGTCTAAAGCCTAAAGTCTAAGCCTAAAGCCTAAGGCCTAAGTCTAAAGCCTAAGGCCTAAAGCCTAAAGCCTAAAGCCTAAGCCTAAAGCCTAAGACCTAAAGCCAAAATTAATTGTGAAATTTTGGGTTACGAAGTGTCCAAAGTTGAGAAGTGTTCGAGGTTGTGAAGTATCTAAGATTGTGAAATATCCGAGTTGGCAAGTGTCCGGGTTGTGAAGTGTCCGGGTTGGGAAGTGTCCGGGTTGTGAAGTGTCCGGGTTGGGAAGTGTCCAGGTTAGGAAGTGGCATGGGTTGCCAAGTGTCCAAGGTTGTGAAGTGACGGGGAGCCATTTTCTTGACCCAACACGGTGCACCAAAATGCCAAAAAGGTGCGGACAAGTGTCAAAATTTAAAAAATTTCGCCAATCGACTCAGCTCGCCGAGCGCTTCAAAACGAGTATCATATCAATGGTCTTTCATGGATTGGCTAACGTGCTCGGCCTTCACTCACAGGGCGCTGGTTTGACCCTGCGCCCAAAAGAATGAGATAGTTGATTTTTGGAAATTGTACGACTTTTTTTGAAAAATTTGTCATTTTTAGTAATTGTTTAAAAAATTTTAAAACACCTTGGTCCTCCTTTATGATTTTTTTCGGAATTTTTTATTTTTGACCATGATGGATGGATGAATGGTAAAATTTGGGCCTATGGATGATTGATGGGGGGGGGGGGTAATTTACTCCTCCCCCTCTTCCTTGTGCATGTATGCCCATGATATGGTACTCGTTTTGAAGCGCTCACTGAGTCTATTGGCGATTTTGTTTAACTTGGACCCTTGCCTGCACCTTTTTGGCATTTTGGTGCGCCGTGTTAATAGATTCCAATAGAAGAAAAAAGTTTACACGAAAAATGAAAATTTTTTTAAATTTGCTGATCTGATCAATTTTTTCATAAATTGATATTTTTGTTGTGAATAAGGAGCTACTACACAATAAGGGGGCCACCCACGTGCGCCTTTTCACGTGCCACAAAAAATTTTCCAAATTTTTTTCTGGAAATGACCTCTTTAGGGGTAAAAACATCGGGGAATTTGAACTAGACATTTTCAAAGCAAAAAAAGCTTCCCTGATCCAGGGAATACCTGTGTATTGAAGCGAAAAGTCGCAAAAATCGCAGAAGCGTTTTTCGCTTGTAAAATGTCAAATGTTTTTACTCCTAGAGGAGTCATTTCCAGAAAACAAAATTTTTGAAAATTTTTTCACATGGGTAGCCCCCCTATTGAGTAGTAGCTTCGTGAATAATTATAACACCATTTTTTTCTTTGCTTTGTTTTTGGATAGTTGTTGGGTAGTTGATTTTGTTTCGTTTTTGAATAGTTTTTGCACATTTATCAAAAAAGTCCATAAATTCATTTATTACTTCATTTCGTTCCGGTTTTGATAAAATAATCCTCTGCTAAAAAATTAGTTTTCTTGATAAATTTCATGTTTACTTTAATTGATTTTTTTAAAACTATTTGATTGATCAAAAATCGGTGCTTGCCTACCTGAATTGAGACAAAAAATTAAGCCAGAGCGTGGGCCGCTATTGTGTATTTATTTAGCGTTTTCATTGCGATCAAATTGTCCCGAGAATTTTGTTCTGCTGTGTCCTGCTATAATACGCATATAACAGAGAAATGCGCATATGTATGCGATCAATAATTTTTTCACATGAATGTTTCATTTACCTGCCAGGTGGACTAACTTGTGCACCCTTTTTGTCTGGCTTTAAGCATTTTTAAAATATCCTATCCAACGAAATGCTCTTTTCAAAATTTCTAGTAATTTAAAATTGTTTAGGAGTGCATAATGCGTCTAAAATTAACTACTATCGAAGATAATTCGCAATTTATTGATCTCAGCTTACTACCTGCGCCATCATCAGCTTATTTTACTCAGCCAAAGTTTTGTTTAATATGCAATGAGGAGACCAACTATTGCCATTATGGTTTGTATAAAAAAGTTGGTTGTATGACGTTTTTCCCCGTGAAAAAACGTGATAATTTTTCCCCGATTTTAATATGCAAATTTCTCAAGAACCCTGATGTGTGTCGATAGATTTTGGTGTCGTTTTAAAAGTCATCAATGGAGCTTTACAACGACACCAAGATCATTGCTCAACTCTTCAGGATTGCTGAGATAATCGACATACAAGGTAAGGGCGTCTGAAAAATGATGACATCGGGCCCATTTTCAGGCACACTTGCCTTGTATGTCGATTATCTCAGCAACCCTGAAGAGTTGAGTGATGACCTTGATGTCTTTATAAAGCTCCATTGAAGTCTTTAAAATGAAGTCAAAATCTTCCGACACGCTTGTAGAATTGATTCCTGAGAAATTTGCATATTAAAACCGGGGAAAAAATTGTCACGGAAAAAAATTGGAAGAGAAAAAAAATGTCATACAACCAAAAAGTTTGGAACTAGTATCGATTAGGTCCCACTCACTCACGACTGTCGAAAGTTGGACAAAAATGAGAACATCTCCAAAAACGCAATAAAATCGGCCAGAAACTTGTCTATGCGGGGAATCGATTGCGCGCATTTTCGAAGCCTGAAAACACCTCCCTGACCCTGATTTAGGAAAATGATGAGTGTATTGAAGCGAAAAATGAACTAAAATTCAAAATTTCGAATGAAAACCGTCTGCCTGCGATTTTTCTAGGCGGGGAATCGAATGCGCGCATTAGTGATGGGTCGAAATCGAACGGAATCGGTTCTCAAAATTTTTTCTTTAGTTTTTTAAGAAAAATGTCGAAAACAAAAATAACATAGAAATTGCGTTCTACAACTTTTATTTTGACCACTTTTTATGAAAATAAATAGAAAAAAGTTACGAGACAAATTTCGTCGCGATTTCATGACGAAATTTGGCTCGAAATGGGGACGAATTTGTCTCGTAACTTTGATGGCATGTGATTCTTGTCAAAAATGTGGCCCCTTCATGATTCGGGGAAAGATTTTCAGGTCTCGGAAATGAGAAATTCGGATTCCCCGCATAAAATTATCCCTTGAGAAGTCAATGAAAGATGATGGAAAAGTTTTGTTTCGAAAAATTTCACGTTCAATGGGATACCTAATCGATACTAGTTCCAAAAGTTTTTTGTTTGTTGATTTTTTCTGTTTAGACGTACCAAGTTGTAATGGCTGCAAGACATTTTTCCGTCGCAGTATTGTCGGAAAAAAGAATTATAACTGTAAAAGAGAAAGGAGATGTGATATAGCGGCAGGTAAAAATTTTTTATGTTTGCACAAAAACGATTTTTTACCAAAAATTAAATTTTGGATATAGTTCATAACAAAAGAGCTTTAGAATTGTTGACAAAAAATCAAATTTGTTTAAATCTACAGTTGGGACAAAAAAGTGGATTTTTGCGCGATTTTGTCAAGTTGTTTAATTTTCACCAAAATAAACCTACAGGGTGGTTTTCTATGCGAGGAATCGATTAGCGCATTCCCAGTCCTTAAATCGCTTCCTTAACTTAGCCTATTTTCGCTTCAATACACAAATCTCTTTCCTGAATCAGGGTCAGGAAAATGTTTTTAAGGTTAAGCAATGCGCGCAATTGATTCTTCGCATAGAAAACCCCATAAATGGCTATTTTGGTGAAAATTAAAAAAAGAAAAATCTCGCAGAAATTTCAACAATCCACTTTTTTACCTCACCCTATAAATTTTAGGTCAACGATGCAGAGCATGCCGTTTTGATAAATGCATCGTCGTTGGCATGAATCCCGCTGCCGTCAATTTTCCAGATGATGTAGACCTTGATAAAGTTATCGAAGACATACAAGCCAGAAAAAGAATACTCTTACAAGAAGGTACCTCATCACCGATTGAATATAAGGTAATAGAATTAAAATATGAACATAAAAATAAATTCACTTTTTAGGTCAAACCCATGATTGTGGAAACTTGTACTAGAGAAATTGACTTCTTACTATATCTTGAGTTCAAAACAAAACGATTACGAGAATCGTCGTTTAATCCCACAACTGCCTTTGAAAAACTTGAAGATGTTATAAGAAAGCCTTGTGAGCTTAGTAATGCGGATAAATATGAGGTATAGTTGACTCTCGATCAGTCATGTGCATCAACTTCGCATTCAATTTGAAACTGCGTTGCGCAGTCCATATAGCAGTTTCAAACTACGCTTTCGACGCAGTTTCAAACTGCCTATTTCGCTGCATGTTCAAATTACAATAGGCAAAAATTTGTTAGTTGGTAGCAAAACTACTTTGTTGGATGACTTTACGCAGTTTGAAACTGCATCGAAAAGCACAATTTGAAACTGCGTCTTAGCGTTTTCTAATTCCTTTTCAAGTGAATATATCATTTGCCTTTGAAAAAATATTTTTATCGTTTACTTTGAGAAACGCAGTCGCCAACTGCGCAGACTGCGTTTGCACATGACTGCTTTCGATAAGCCACCTTCCGCTGGGAAAAGGTGTTGTACCTAATCCGGATCCTTGTCTTATCCTGTTCTTGATCAAGATTATGTGCCTAATCCGGAGCAGGATGTTAGGCAGTCGGAAATCCTGACCCAGGATCAGGAGCCTAATTCTGATCAAGAACAAGGTTAGGCAGGGATCAGGATTAGGTACAACACCGGATTTAGGGTGGCGGCTAAGAGAGGGTATCATTAACTAGAGGATTCTACATAGAAAAATGATCGCCGGGATCAGACCTAATGTTGCTGCTTACTGAGATAACCACATATGAACAACGGGGGGGGGGGAGGGAGTACTGTACCCCCTCAATTCGTCGAGAAAAAATTTCTTAGAAAAATGAGTAATTAATTTGTATTTTTGGTCAAAAATGTTCAAGTATAGTCCCAACCAAGTCGTATTTGAGGACCCAGTACCCCCTTCTAGTTCACCTATGGAGATAACAGTTTAGCGAAAGTCGACTATAAATTTCTGTATGAGGCGCTTAAAGAACTAAAGCAGATTGAGTGTCAGAAATCTCATCAAATTTTGTGACTGTACATGTATATTTTTTTAGAAACCCCCAGAATGGCCAGTAAATATCACTTTATTACTTGATATTATGAAGCATAGCCCTCCCTCCTCCGACCATTTTCATGATGAAGCGCGACCTCAGAAAAGGCATTGGCTGGTAACAGATTTTGTGCTTGCTATTGAAGCAGCTAAAGCGTTGCCAGTTTACGAAAAACTTGGAATACCGGATAAGGTATAAGGCAGTCGTATTTTTTTAAATCAATTTTTATATTTTAGTTAAAACTATTGGAATTTGCGGGTCTGGTGAATGCAATTTTAGCACAAAACTTTTATTCATATGAACAAAATTATGACACTTTAACGTTACCTGATGGAGCGGTGCCAATAAGGTTTGGGCCTCCACATAGAGGGTAAGAATGAAATAAATTAAATATACTCACCCCCAAACCTATCACGGCGCAAAAAAGGAAAAACATGCAGGATTCAAAATTTGTAAAAAGGTGCAGACAAGGGTCAAAATTTAAAAAAATTTCAGCAATCATCAGCTCGCCGAGAGCAATATTTTGTAGCGCTGTGCTATATATCTGATTCAAAAAGTAATAATTGCGACCATATAGACAGTGGAATTTGGCACTATCGTGCGAACGACCCTGATTCGATCCCCGACCCTGGATAAAATTTTTTCACTTTTGTAAATATTCTCGTTTTAGTGCTAATAAACTTGAAATCGAAGTTTTTTGCCGTGGCATAGAACCTTTAAAACGAGTTGGCATAAACAAGACAGAATACGTTTTACTCAAAGCTATAATTTATTGTTATTTTGCTATCAATAGCTTGTCAACCAATGCTCGCTTCGCTCTACAAAAAGAACAAGAGAAGTATACCCTAACCTTGTTGAGGTACTTACAAAACCAATATGGAGATTCTGCTGGATCAACAAAATTCGCAGAAATCCTCTCACTGGTTGAAACTTTTGCTTGTTTGGCAAATAAGCATAAACAGATGCATGTTTTGGGTCAAATGGAATTTGAAATCCAAAATCTTGGCAAAATAAAGAGGATGCCCGATTTTTTGGATAGAATTATGTTGAACTAAAAGATTGTATATAGGCGATTGTTTTTTTATTTATTACGGTTGGCAAATAAAATGTTATAAATATTATTAAATTTTAATCCCTGGTACAATATGATTTCATATAACAACACCACAAACCGTCAATAAAGGCGTGTCACAAACTTTCCGATCATATACAAATTATGCAACTTTTTTCGAGTGAACTGGTCCTTTAATTTGTAGACATCTTGTACAAAAAGTTTCCGGCTTGATAGGCGCTAACCCTTTTTTTGTTTAAGGTTCAAAATGTTTGAACCGTAACTACACCACTAACGTTCATTGCTTGAATAATGATAAAAAATTAATGACGTTTTTATTTTTTATTATAAATTGTTTAAAAAATCATGCATACCATCACACATGTACAAACCTCCCCCAAACCCCACCCAAATTGGGTGGGGTCGCGAAAAATGGGCCTGCGCGAGTCGGGCCAAAAAAAATACATAATGGTCCCCTTATAACTTTGTCAAAACTTGGTCCCCCTTATAACTATAACTTGGTCCCCCTTATTATAACTTGGTCCCTATTATAACTTTGTCAAAAATTTTTGAAAATTTTACTCACGCGCGCTAACAATTTTGCGCGCACGAAAAAATCGTAATGAGGGACCCTTATGATTTTTTCTCGCGCTCTCCGGTCCGAAATTTTGGAGTAGTGTTTGTACACGTGTGCATATCATACAATTGTTTAAAGGCAATAAGTTGATGGAGCGCAAAATTTACAACTTTTCTTGCATTGGCTACACATCGTTTGTTCTAAAAAAAGATTTTTAAATCGCTTTTAAATCATTTTTCTAACTTACTGTTACTTAGGCTGTTACATAAGGTCAAAAATCCAGTACAATCTGTATTATCAACACAAGTAGCTAAAAATCACAGTATAACAAAAAAATCTGCAAGTAAGTCGTAATTTTTATTTTATTTTTTTAAATTTATGACATGGGTATCATAGGTCGGAAAGGTGATGGGAGGGGATCCCCGATGAGGTGGTCCCCCACCACCTCCACCAAAAAAACGACCTTTTTTTAGTCTTTTGACACCCAATTTTTATGTACCACCTCAAATGTTCGGCGAGGTCTATGCGTCGTCCCCCCTTCAAATTTGGGCTCGTGCGTAGTGGGTCAGGGGGAGGCTCCCCCCCTTGCCGACCTATGATGGGTATTTTGGTATATATCTTTTCTCTCATTGTGCACCTATTATTTGAACGCCTTTCTCGAAAAATCGATTCAAGTCTGAAAATTTGAAAATGCCTCCTTAAACTCATTAGACTGCCTAAGATAGTAGTTCCATTTTGTAATCTGTATAAATTATTACGATCGTTTGAAGGAGCAACACATTCGTCATTATATCTTGTACCACACAGGCCACATGTTGCCCGACAATCTTGACACAACGTACTGCGAAAACTAGAAAATAAAAATTAGAAAACAAAAAGAGTGATATTATTTACACTGGATTGCTGCACTCTTGAGCAAACTGGCTGCAATCTGCTCCTGCCATATCTGTACAAGGAGCTAAAAATTAAAATTAGTAATAACTATCTTATATTAATGGATGAAACCTACGCGATGTAGGATTATACTGTGCACAGATTGATTGACCTATTGGACCACAGAAATCACATGTCTTTTGACAATCTTCACACAAGAGCCTAAATTAAACTTGGTACAATTTACAAGCTGGGCCGGTTGCACAGCTGATGCTAAATCACTAGCTGCAACTAAATCTGTAGCTAGGATTTAAAAAGATCGATATCTTGGCGAATTTAGATCCGCAGTAGCTGATAGATAGCTCATTTAAAAGATGAGAAAAAATGCTCGTGAAATTGTGTTATATGGGCATCAGAGCCTACAGGCTCGTTTTTTAGAGGCGAAACAATTTTGGGTCATTAAAAAATTCGTCTTAAAAATGTTTCGCCTCTAAAAACACATTCCAGTGAGCTCCGATTCTCATCGAACACGTCTCACGTAGCATTTTTTCTCATCTTTTCAATGAGCTATCGATGAGCTGGTGTAGATCTAAATTCGTCGAGACATCGATCTTTTAAAAATCTTTAGCTGCAGCTAGTGATTTAGTATCAACCGGCCCGCTAACAAGAAATAGTCAAGAAGAGTATCCTCAAAATTTTGAATAATTTCAACGTCAATAAATGCAGAAAAAATATATAAGAAACACATATTTCTTCATTTTCGCATAAATATTTAAGAAAGCGATATTTTTGGATTAAAAGTTGAAAAAATTAAGTGCAAAAAATACCGTCCCAGACGGGACTCGAACCCAGAATCGGTCATAAAAGAATCCCGCAGTGCTAGCCACTACATTAAAAGAACAGTTGAGATGAAAACACACAATTTTGGCCTATCAATAACATTAAAAATAAAATAAAATTTGTTCTTAAATTTTGTGTGAAAACGAAGAAGTATGTGTTTCTTATATATTCTTTCTGCATCTATTGACGTTGAAATTATTTAAAATTTCGAGGACACACTTCTTGACTATTCCTTGTAAGTAAAAATCTTTATACAGTTCGGTGCAAAAAACGAGGCACACTTTAAAAAATGGTTAAAATTAAATTTGCCGAAATGAACGAAATGAAATCCGTCTCAAAAAAGGTTTTTTGCAGTTAATTGTTCATCAACGCAGGTAATACATACAAAAAAACCGTTTTTGAAACGGATTTAATTTCATGGAGATAAGGCAACTTTAAAGGGCCAGTCCAGTCAGTTATAACCACATGAAAAATGATATATTTGGAAAGATCATGAAAAATGGAGCATTGTTTGTTTTTACTGCATGCTCTGAATCGTTGTAGTTTTCGAGATAATTGCGTTTGAAATTTTAAATTTGTTACAGGCTCGTAATCATTAGGGCTTGTGGGAGGAGTTGGTAGATTATTTTTGAGCAACCAGTATTTTCCAACAACTTACTTCGTATACGCTGGATTATTACAATATACTTTATAGAGTGTACAATTAATTGCATCTACACAAGCTGCAGTAGTAGCTGCACTAGCTCCACTAGCTGCTGTAGTGGCTACAGTTGTATTATTTTGAGCATAGACAGAAAAATAACCAAATAAAACAAATAATATAGTTAGTCTCACGAACATTATGGAATCAACGTAGCAAACCAGGCACAATGAAAGAGTAATAACTGACTTTTAGTTTTTATGAGTCCAATCCCGGAAATCTTAACTGAATTAAACATTTAGTGATAACGGTTAAATGCTATTGTTTTATCATACCAATACCAATGAGAAGTAGAGAAAATCGTCATAAAAATCAAATGCTTGGAGCTAGTATAGATTAGCAATTGTACTGAACGTAAACATTTTTTCTTCTTCTTTTTTCTCTGCAAATGACCTAATTAGGGGTAATTTTATGCGAGGAATCCAAATTTCGCATTCTCGAAGCCTGAAAATCTTTCCCTGAATCAGGAAAAGGCTATTCATTGACACGAAAATTGGAAAAGCAGCACGTAAACAATCGTGTTTGTGGCATATCCATGTGCGACTGCGACCGTCCAGTTTCATATGATCTCTGCAGAAATCGCATACTTGAAAGGCATGAAGAAGAACCATCGATTCTAGCCAGTCGTCGAATTCTTGGTTCGAAAGTCGCATTTTCATAGAGATCTTGCAGGTTCATATATCGAAGCTCGTCGATAGCATTCATGGTTGTTCTTGGTCTTGATTTCTCGAAATAGATGTTCTTGATTAAGTTGTCGGAGTTTCCAACGGTAATTGACTCGTCTAATCTTTGCCTTTTATAGCTTTTCGAATATTAGCTAGACATTCCAGCGTGATCGTTTTGGTGGGAAAAATTGGCGCCATTTTAGATATAAAAAAATAGAATTTTTTCAATTTTCGTGTCAATAAATAGCCTTTCCCTGATTCAAGGAAAGATTTTCAGGTTTCGGGAATGCGAAATTTGGATTTTCCGGGTTGGCGACACTTGCGCATGTACATTTGCGCATGAAACATTGCGCACGTACATTTGCGCATGCAACATTTGCGTATGCAACATTTGCGTATGCAACATTTGCGTATACAACATTTGCGTATGCAACATTTGCACACGTACATTTGCGCATTCACTTTTGTGAGTGCAGCATTTGTTCATGCGCAAATGTACATGCGCAAGTGCACATGCGCAAATGTACATGCGCAATGTTTCATGCGCAAATGTACATGCGCAAGTGTCGCCAACCCGATTTTCCGCATAAAATTACCCCATTTAGGTAATTTCCAGAGAAAAAAGAAGAAAAAAGTTTTCGAAAAAATTTCATGTTCAATGCGATTGCTAATCTATGCTAGCTCCAAATTGTGATAGGGGTGCCATTATACTTTTGGGAAGTTGAAAAATGGGTGTTTACGAGTTTTAGTCTAAAAAATTTATTTCACCAACTTGAAAAAATCCGCATCGAAAAATTCTCAGGGATTCAGAGATAATGCTAAATCATTGGTGTAAACACTTAGCGTAGATACCCTGTATAAAATATATGTATATAGGGTAAAAACAAAAAATGAATCCCTCCAAATGTGTATTAAATTTTGTGACGACATGAAAAACGTACAATTCTTTAACCGACATTATTAGTTTAATGTTAAGACAGGATAAGACAATACTGATTAAATTTTATCAAAGAAATTTTATTTTCCTTCCATATTTTCCGGCAAGAAAAACTCATAAAAACTAATCAGCTTCAGTGTCCATCCATTTGGTATAGTCTTTCAAGTGAATAGCAGCATGCTTTTTCGATTAGCTATATTGTTTCTTTTTATTAGCCATTCTTCTGTGTACGCGGAAGATTCACAAGAAACTATAGATTCTCAAAATTCTCATAATTATGATGACTCTGAAGATGTTGTTTCTGCAACAGCAGAATCAGCAACAACTACTGCCCCGTGTAAAGATTTGATTAATTGTACAATCTATAAACCATATTGTAGTAATCCAGCGTATACGAAGTAAGTTGTTGGAAAATACTGGGTGTTCAAAATAAGTCCCGTCTGGGGCGGTATTTTTTTGCACTTAGTTTTTTCAACTTTTAATCCAAAAATATCGCTTTATTAAATATTTATGCGAAAATGAAGAAATATGTGTTTCTTATATATTTTTTCTGCATTTATTGACGTTGAAATTATTCAAAATTTTGAGGATACTCTTCTTGACTATTTCTTGTTAGCGGGCCGGTTGATACTAAATCACTAGCTGCAGCTAAAGATTTTTAAAAGATCGATGTCTCGACGAATTTAGATCTACACCAGCTCATCGATAGCTCATTGAAAAGATGAGAAAAAATGCTACGTGAGACGTGTTCGATGAGAATCGGAGCTCTCTGGAATGTGTTTTTAGAGGCGAAACATTTTTAAGACGAATTTTTTAATGACCCAAAATTGTTTCACCTTTAAAAACACGAGCCTGTAGGCTCTGATGCCCATATAACACAATTTCACAAGCATTTTTTCTCATCTTTTAAATGAGCTATCTAAATTTGCCAAGATATCAATCTTTTTAAATCCTAGCTGCAGATTTAGCTGCAGCTAGTGATTTAGCATCAGCTATGCAACCCAGCTTGTAAATTGTGCCAAGTTTAATTTAGGCTCTTGTGTGAAGATTGTCAAAGGACATGTGATTTCTGTGGTCCAATAGGTCAATCAGTCTGTGCTCAGTATAATCCTACATCGCGTAGGTTTCATCCATTAATATAATATAGTTATTACTAATTTAAATTTTTAGCTCCTTGTACAGATATGCCAGGATCAGATTGCAGCCAGGTTGCTCAAGATTGCAGCAATCCAGTGTAAATAATATCACTCTTTTTATTTTCTAATTTTTATTTTCTAGTTTTCGCAGTACGATGTGTCAAGATTGTCGGGCAACATGTGGCTTCTGTGGTACAATATATAATGACGAATGTGTTGGTACTTGTGTTGATAATACAGATTGTTCTGGATTTTTGAACTTATGTAAAGTCGCAGCTAATAGTAAGTTAGAAAAATGTTTTTTAAAAGCGATTCAAAACCCCTTTTTTAGAACAAACGATGTGTAGCCAATGCAAGAAAAGTTGTGGTTTTTGCGCTCCATCAACTTATTGCAATTAAAAAATTGTATTGTATGCACACATGTACAAACACTCCTCCAAAATTTCGGACCGGAGCGCACGAGAAAAATCATAAGGGTCCCGAATTTTTCGCGTAAGCAAAATTTTCAAAATTTTTGACAAAACCATAAGGATTTTGTCGGTTTTGGGATCATTATGTTTTTTGGCCCGGCTCGCGCGGGTCCATTTTTTGCTTGCGCACGGCGCGCGACCCCACCCAATTTGGATGGGGTTTGGGGGAGGTTTGTACACGCGTGATGGTATGCATGATTTTTTAAACAATTTATAATAAAAAATAAAAACGTCAGTTTAGTATCTAAAATTTCATTGACCAAAAGTAATTGGATTGACTTTCGACTAAAAATTTGTCAATATCAACAATAAGTCTTATTCTTATTGAAACAAATCGTCGTCCCATTGAAGTTAGACATCGTTGTTCTGTTATCAGCTAAAACCGCAAGAATTACAGGGTGATCAAAAAATTGCAATTTTGTGATTTTTACACGAATTTTTTTTCTAAAAATGTTCCCCTGTGAAGTAATTTTATGCGGAGAATCGATTGCGCGCATTTCCGTACTTTGAAAATGCTTCCCTGATCCTGATTCAGGAAAAATTGTGTTTTTGAAGCAAAAATGGTCATTTTTCGCATTTTCAAAACCCAATTTTTTCCCTGAATCAAGGTCAGGGAAGCATTTTCAGGGTTCGAGAATGCGCGCAATTGATTCCCTGCATAAAATTGCCCCTAAACAGGTCATTTTAGGAAAAATTTTTCGGGTGCCAAATTCGCGTAAAAATCACAAAAATTGCATTTTTTTTAATCACTCTGAATATAAAAATCGGATTGATTTTGAAAGGAAACATCAAAGAACATTAAAAATTAAAGGGACACTCCCAAATGCTATAGTTTTAGTAGCATTTTTGAAAATGGTCGATATATGGTCAGGAAAAAGCTTTTTCGAACGGTTTTTTAGAATAAGGTTTTCAATGATGTACTTTCGCACGATGCAAAATTTTTTGTGACTGGACTGCAGGCTTTCGTTGTAATAAAGAATCTTTATATGTATATAAAGTCGATTTTTAAAGTTTTAGTGCTGTTTTTGTAATTGTTGATATCTGGTCAGAAAAATATATTTTTTACGCGGTTTTTTTCAGAAGAGGGTTTTCAACGTTGCTCTTTCACATCAACCTTTTTACTCACTTTCTTTCACATGTGCAAAAATTTTTGTGACTGGACTGCAGGTTTTCGTTGTAATACACAATATTCTTACAATTTGAAAATTACAACAACGGCACTAAAACTTGGATTGATATATACTAACCTTCTAAAAAATAGCACTATGGGCACTTTGAAAAAAACTTTCCGAACAACCCTGTTTAACACTTTCAAACAACCTTTTTACTCACTTTCGGTTGCCGCCATGACCTCACTCAAGAGGCGTGGCCGGACAGCTTTCCCTATGGGTTTTTCTCGAGGCTGAGAAGGACTCTCGTCTCTAATTATCATTATTCTATGTCTTAATCTTAGAGGGTAGTTTTGTTCCTTTTGTCTATATTTCCCCCTTCCCATGTAACCTAAATAAATATTATTATGCCGTGTACAGTTCATTGTAGGTTAGGTTGGCATGTAGTATATATAAGGTAAGCAATGTTCAGGCATCGTAAGCACCTTTGTCGCTATCAAGTATCCACTAGAGTAATTCGCTCATTCCCCATTGTGCAAAGTACCCTACACCCCCAAATTTGCGGGCGCTACAAACCAAATAAAACAATTAATATAGTTAACTTCACGAGCATTATGAAATCAACGTAGCAAACAAGACACATTGAAAGAGCACATGACTTTTAGTTTTTATGAGTCCAATTCCGGAAATCTTTGTTGAATTCAAAATTTAGTGATAACGATTAAAAGCTAGTGTTTTATCATATCAATACCGATGAGAATTAGTGAAAAAAAGGCAATAGGAACGAATGCACCCCACACTTTTTTGAGAATCGAGCGCACAGTTTTTTGTTTTTGAAATCATCAAAAATGACGCGGCGAATTCCGATGATTTTGGTGGCATACGGACCGTTGTTCCGCGACATCTATTTCATGACATTTGTTTCCGCACACATATTTATTGACATTTGTCCTACGACATCTGTTCCCGCGAAAATGTTTCGCGACAGATATTTCGCGACACTTGTTCCTGCGACAGATGTTTCGCGACAGATATTTTGCGACACTTGTTACCCAAAATTTTTCCCCTTAATAAGTTCGACAGACAGGCTAGACAATGATGTAATTTTTTGCAGCAGAACTTCTGCTGCAAAAAATTACATCGTTGTCTAGTCTGTCTGTCGAACTTATTAAGGGGGAAAAATTTTGAGTAACAAGTGTAGCGAAATATCTGTCGCGAAACATCTGTCACAGGAACAAGTGTCGCGAAATATCTGTCGAAGGAACAAATGTCAGGAAATAAGTGTCGTCGGGCGCAAAGTTGCGGAACAACGGTCCGTATGCCATTTTAAAGCTGGCAATCGTAGCAATCCAACGACACCAAGATCATGGCATATCTCTTTATGGTTGCTGAGATATTTGGTAAAGTGTGAAAAATGTCGATTTTTTAGAATTTTTGTCCGAAAATCGACATTTTTCATATTTTATCAAATATCTCAGCAACCATAAAGAGTTATGCCATGATCTTGGCGTCGTTGGATTGCTACGATTACCAGCTTTAAAATGACACCAAAATCGTCGGAATTCGCCACGTCAATTTTGAATTATTTCAAAAACAAAAAACTGTGCGCTCGATTCTCAAAAAAGTGTGCGGTGCATTCGTTCCTATTGCCGAAAAAAGTAATAAAAATCAAATGTTTTGCAAAAACATGTTGTATTAGTTTTATTCAAAAATTTAGTAGGAGAAGGGCAAGCTCCTAACAAAAGTCAATATTGTTTGAACTTTGAAAAAAAAACAAAATCCCCTGAAGCGGTATGCATAACAACGCATAATCCGAGAATAAGGATTTATCCGAGGATATGGATTTTATCCGAAAATACGGATATGGCGAAAAAGTGGATAAAATTCGCATCCTCTGATAAATCCGCATCCTCGGATTATCCATTGTTATGCACAACACCCCTGAGGTTTAAATTCAAAAATTCCTTCAAATTCGTGTTCCCCATACCCGGAAATCCTCAAGTACAAAAATCAGTCGGTTAGGAGATCTTATTGAAAATCGATTTTTCCCCTTGATCCCCCAATGGGTAAAAATCGAAAAAATGTTTGTCTCCGATTTCTGCGTTTTTGGTGTCAATCGTCTTCTATCATCGTCCCCTGCGAATTTTGTTTTAACACTTGGGTTTAAATCAAATGTTCCCGAGATCGTCTGTACAGACATTAGACATTTATAGGATATTCGAATTGTGTATGGCGGTTTAAAACTCTTTTCATGATGAGCTACCCATATTGAAAAATATATACAGGGTGTCTAAGCTAAGTGTTTACACCAATGATTTGGCAATATCTCCGGAACCCTATAGAATTTTTCGATGCGATTTTTTTAATGTTAGGTAGATTAAATGTGCATCAACCGATGTGGATTTTGCCACAAAAAATAAAAGTTCTTAATATTTTATTTTAGCCTTACAATCATACATGGGCAAGCAGGGGGGTACTGGGCCCCAAAATACGAATTGGTCCCAAAGGTTACTGTCGACCAAAAA
>JAQGCO010000019.1:0-20263 GCA_034700925.1 Acrobeloides cf. buchneri Gr-Nem-00862
ATTTTTTCACCATCGTGTTAAGCATGTTCGAAAACGGTAAAATGTATATTTGTAACGCACCGCCATGCTATTGTTAAACTCTATATCACTAATAAACTGGCTGCTAAACGACCAAGAAAACACAGATCCAGAAATGCCGACTAATACAATATGTATAGGTATTCCCCATTTAGGTTTTTCGATCAAGATCTTCGATTCATACTTGATAAATTTTGATATCAAAACATTCGAAATAGTAGATTCATCGCAAATTTGAATGAATCTATAGATAAACATTAAGATTGTACTATAAACATAAACGACTATCATCATGGCGATAAATATAGGAAAGATGAAATAATGGTTGCCCCATTCGATTGGGAAGTATTTAAAAATCCCGTCTAAAAAGGTGAAAAACTGATAAAATCATAGTCCTACTTACCAAAAACCAAACCAGGAATTGGGAAAACAAATCTCGGGTGAAAAAATCCGACCACAACTTCTAGTATATATGTACAAGCAAAATTTACTACCATATACCACTTATAAACACCCATTTCTTTTGGAGATTTTGCAATTATTGCCCAAATTAGACTAACAAATAATAATGTCGATACACAAAAGATTAACCAAGTCAAAATTTCGAAGAATATTTCGAGTGTCGGGCTAGTAAAATGGATTATCATCGTTGAATTATCCATCTTTGCTAGCTAGATAAATAAACTGAGTTGCAGCCAATAGATTGGCTCCAATTACTTGATTTCAATTATCCAAAACATGTTTTCACTGTTTCAATTTGGTCGAAACAGGTGGAATTCTGCTGGACCACAATTAGATTAGCAAACGTATACATAAATAAGTTATTTCTTAGAATGTGAAAAGTCTTTATTTTGATATCTGATCATGAGTCTCATGATTTAATTATTTATTTTCCATTCCATTTGTACTTTATTAATTTGCCTCACAAATTCAATAATACAGAAACAACTTGTAAAAAGCTAAAGAAACAAAAAAACCTTGCACTTGTTTTCAAGATAAACTTCCACTGATGCATATACGAACTACTTAAAGAACGATGTTTCTTAACGAAATGACTAATTTTTTGACGTTAGAGAACATAAGTGTCATACAGGGTGGTTCCAAATAAATGGCCCACCAATAAAAGATTCTTATTTTAGTCATACTTTTTGATAGATAAAACCTCTAACGCGTGTTGGTGTTATTTTAAAGCTTGAAATTTCGATCTTTAAAATGATATCAAAATGAGTATGTTAGGCTTTATCTTCGAAAATTATGAATAAGATAAGACATGGTTCCTTGTTGGTGGACCGTTTATTGGGAACCACTCTGTAGAAGAAAAGAGTCATTATAAGTGTCATAGAAGATAAGTGTCTTAATATATCATTCTGATGTTTGCATAGATGATAACTTTTGAAAGACAAATCAGAATGAGAAGATTTGTCTCGAAAGGGTTCGTCTCGAAATTCTGCATCAGAAAATGTGGTAGCTTTTTCAATGAAATTTTCCAGAAAATTTTAAAATGAATCTTTAACAAGAAGATAAAATCTTAAAAGTTCTTAATTATTTCTCGAAACGGTTTATGAAAATTTTCTCAATTTTCTGGAACACTTATTGAAAAAAGGAACACAGTTTCTAATGCAGAATTTAGAGACGAATCCAATGCATAGTCGATCGTCCCATTTCGATTAGTATTTCAAAAGTTATGATCAACAGTTTATAGTAATATTAATGACTTTTAAGATTTTGATCATCTTATTAAAGATTTATTTTAAAATTTTCTGGAAATACTTATTGTCAAAGCTACTACAGTTTCTAATGCAAAAATTTGAGGGTTAAGGGATATCCGGATTCTGAATCCGGATTCTGAATATGGATTCTGAATTCAGATTCTGGATTCTGAATCCAGATGCTGAATCTGGATTCTGAATTAGGATTCTGAATCCGGATTCCGGATACTGAATCTGAATTCGTATTCTGGGTTCTGAATCCGGATTTTGAATTTGGATTCAGAATCCGAATTCAGAATCTAGATTGAGATTCTGGAACCCAGGATCCGAATTCAGAATCCGGATCCAGAATCCAGATTCAGAATCCAGAATTCTAATTCAGAATCCGTTTGATTTTTATAAATTTTGATTTTATAAATTTTGATAGGGAACCCGCGAATTAAGGGACACTAGTTAAGGGAATGAGTTAAGGGACACGAGTTAAGGGACATACCATAAAAACAGATTCAGAGAAATAAAACAACCCTTTTATTTTGTATACAACCCAAATTTAAGAAGCATCTGAAATATTTTTTCAACAAACATATGAAACATTTGGAATAAAAAAACAAACGAGTCGTGTTTTATTGCTATGCTCGAATATCTAATAAAATTTTGGATTAAGCTTCATTCGGATTTTAAAAAAACCAGAGCCTTTAGTAGAGCCCATGAAAGGCAAAAAGCCTAAATTCTAGGCCACTGCCTAAAACAAGAAGGGGACAGCCGTAACTTTTAGCCTAGTTCCGAGGCTAAAAATTTCATCGAACATGACCTTTCCTAGCGAGATACACTCCAAAAAGTAGCGATATGAATTTATGGAACAATCTAATACCATAAGAAAGAGGATTTTTCTTCTTTATGTTTGATAAAGGACCATGGTCATGGAAAATTTGCTCCCAAAAAAGCTTTGCAAATTTGTAGAAGACATTTTTCTGAACAACCGTTTCCAAAAAGGCAACATCTGAAAACTTCTTTAAAATTTTTCGTGACCATAGTCCTTTAAAGAGAACTTTTTTAGTCTAAATAAAAATTTTCAGAAGTATTTTATACCTATCACAATCATTGAATGCATAAAAATTAAACCCTTTGTATAACAAATAAAATAAATTATATCTTAAACATTTTAACAATTATATTATCAGGGAATCTTCTAACGAAGAATTTTCTTATTTCATTATATGCAAATATTATGATGCCAATACCCGCGACTACGAGCCAACTGTAGACTGGAACCGGTGCACCGCTGAGGAATGTATTTATTCCTGGCACATAGACGAAAATACCCAAAAGCAGCATTTCTATTATTAGAGCACCGATTGTCCACTACAAATGATGAATTAGAAAACATGATCTCAAGGAAACTAAGATCCCAGATGAGGGGAGGGGAATTGACTAGACCAATTTCTGGGGCTAGAACCAAAATGCCATTGGAAGTCAAAGTTGGGCCCATTTTCGATCTCGGAAGGGATCCCTAGCTTTCCAAATGTCCGCTTTATTTAATTTTAAAAAACCTACTTTATTGCTAAAGAATCCGTGTGAGAAAATTGACTGTCTTAGTGTTCTTGCACTGAATATATGGAAAAACTAAAAAAATTTCCAATCTTTTCAAAAAATTATTTTTTACCTGTCCGAAAACAATCCCAACTTGCCAAGCTGCCATAGCCTGCCTCATAATATACAATTGATCTTCATGACTAAAAATTACTCCATTGCTGTGAAAAGAATTCAGGCTGTCCTCTATGAAATATCTGCCAGGAGTGGCGCTCATCCATAGATCGCTGAGATTAATACCGTGGTACCTAAATTTTCAAACGTCTATTCATTTTTTATCCAATATAACTCACCAAAAAACAGATAAATAAGATAAGATGCAGCCAAGTGACATCATTTGACCCGTATATAAATATGCATAGGCTATAAGACCCTTGGAGACAAGATTTTTCTTTTGGTCGCGGGGAGGACGATGCATGATATCTCCCTCTGGTCTTTCTTTGCACATGGCTACACCTGGTGCGATTTCTGTACCCAAATCGATTGAGAGGATCTAAATTTGGCCATTAAATAAACAGCAATAAACTTGGAGCGCGCTCGAACCGTTTAAGAAAACCTTTGAACACTCAAGAAAGTGTTTCTTAAAAAATTTTTAATATGATTACCTGTAGTGCAGACAATCCCATAGGCATGCCAAAACAAAAATTGAGCACAATTGCCCAGACTTGAGGGAAACAATGAGGCATTGTGTAGACGAGAAGTTTCTTGATGTTGTCAAACATTAGACGTCCTTCTCTCACCCCACGGACGATTGAAGCAAAATTGTCATCCATAAGGATCACATCTGCAGCTTGTTTTGCTACGTCGCTGCCTAAATTTTTCTTTTAAAATATCAACATTGATTTTTTAGACTAAAAAATCGATTTTTGACAAAAGCTTGAAATTTGCATATTTTATTCATAGATGAATAAGGGAAGTACTATATTTTCATAATTTGTGGTTGGAGGCAGGGTTTCTAGATTTTGAAATTCGCATAATTCCAACTTGAACCTGAAAATCGGGTTCAAGTTGGAGACAAGCCCAGTACCACCGAACCATGGGACCCTTGGTGACCGCTCCTAATTCTGACCTCGTAGTAATGCACAACTAATTCAAAATTTTGTTTTGTTTAATTTTTCAAAATTTTTACCCGATCCCATAGCGATGCCAATATCAGACTTTTTCAAAGCTGGAGCATCATTGACGCCATCGCCCGTCATCGCTATGATTTGGTTTCTCTTTTGACATTGTTCTACGATGAGCAATTTTTGTTCCGGAGTTGTTCTAGCAAAAACCAAATAGTCGTTAGATAGCAGCTTATCCCATTCTTCATCAGTCAACTTTGAAATTCTCTCTCCATGAATGGTGTCCCAATCGCGAGGTTTTCCGGGCTAAAAATGTGTTGATTTTTTCAAGAAAAAAATTAAAGGCAAAAATTCTATGGACAATTTTATGTAGGGTCTTCTTGGACAACTTTAATTAAACCTATAGCCCGTTTCATCCAAGTAAGTTAAAAGTTTGGTCAAACATCTCGTGTGTTGCAATATGCTATGGGTCCATGAGGTGGTCCTCCCTCAATGAGTGAGTGGATCAGGGGGGGGGGGGGAGGAGACTCCCTCCCTCTTGCCGACCTATGAAACGGACTATATCAAAAAATTGCTGTCCTGTGGGATCGGATTTACAACCAATTGAGTGTAAAGTGAGACGCTTGCCATCTCACCATAGGTAGTGAACTTTTCCCTATGGCGGGAAATCCCTATAGTTTTTTAAATAACTTACAACATCTTCAATAAGGTTAATTTGTCGAGCAATAGCATTCGCTGTTAAATGATGGTCACCCGTAACCATAAAAACTTTAATACCCGCAGTTTTGCAATCTTTGATCGCTTGAGCAGTTTCGTCTCTAAAAATTCGATTTAAAAAATTTTTTAAGATCTTTCAATTTTTTGCGGTCTTCATAATACAGTTGCGTATAAAGATCCCGCACATTTTTTATTTCGATATCATTTGTTGAATATTTATCTGAAAATCATTCATCTGGCGATAATTTTATACGGGTAATCGATTGCGCGCATTTTTCGAAGCATGAAAAATTTTATCTAACCCAGATTCAGGGAATTTTCGCTTCAATACATTATTAGCTTCCCTGATTCAGGGAAACATTAATCCATCCATACACTTTCTACGCAATAAACCAACCCCGGGGTAATTTTACGTGTTCATTTTTTTATCGTTTTTCGTAAAACACTATTTTTTTAAATTTTTATAAGCTTACTTTGGCGGATCCATAATGGCACAAACACCCAAGAAAGTTAAGTCAAAAGTGGGAAAATTTTCGGCTTCTAAAGAAAACTCGTGTCGTGTCGGCCCAATAAATGTATGATTTACAAAACCAATAACTCTACGGCCATTATCGCCAAAATTATTATATGCAGCCTAAATTTTTTCTTGGAAAAATGAAGATTTTACAAGTTCCTTACTTGAAAGGCATTCTTTTCATCGATATCCAATGGCACTAGACCATCTTTGGTTAATAATTTTGAGCATTTTTGAATCAAAATTTCTGAGGCACCTTTCATCATAAGTTTGTATTCGGACAAGCCATCGGAGAGGTCTTGAATTTTTGATATCATAAGGTGCCATTTTCTTTTAGAATTGAAGGGAATTTCGAAGATGATCTAAAAAATTTTGATTTTTGAGGATGTACATGGACCCCGAGCATGTCTATACCCCCTCCCAAATTTTGAATCTGACATCTTCAATTTTGAGAATGGTCCTGCTTGTTAGGTCATCCATTCTCTAGATTTTGTAACTGACCCCCCTAACCCCTAAATTTTTGTTTTACTACCCTCCAAATTTTGTTCCAGATCTACTCAACTTTGGACTGCCTACTCTTCGATATGACTTTTTTTTTCTTGCCTCTCTCTCTTCCTATTCATTTTCAGGATGATGAGGGGTGCACAGCCCGCAACAGGAGTTACTCCCAAATTACTAGGGCTTTTTGCGCATGCCCAACGTCCCAGAGCCAGGGGATTCCACATGCTCAAGACCTCGGAAACCGAACTTAGACATTTCGGGCTCAACGTTGCTTAACTTGCAAGATTGGACGGTCCGGCAGCGTACCGAAAGAACTATGCTTTCTCGAGAACTATGCTTCCTCAAAATGACTCCTTTTTGGACTAATATCTTTTCAATTTTATGGCTGCTCCCACAAATTTTGTGAAAAATGTGATCTTCATCCACCTATACTTCTTTTACGTAACCTTAAAAACTTACGTTATGCTTGTCTCTCAATTCCTCAATATCCATTAACCTATCCACATATTTTATCATCGCCACTTCCGATGGCTGGCCAATGGTTGCTCTTTCTGTTGTATTATTGTTCGCATCAATGTGTATAGCCACCTCTGTAGATTTTTTAGCACTTATGCCATTTTCATGTGGCCGTTCTTCAGCAAATTTGGAGGCATTACAAACACACATGGTGCTCAAAATATCGGAGACTGGTGAAGAAAAATCTGTGATCGAGAGCTTTCCATTGGGACTGCTTGAGTTGGATTGTGGAAGGCCTAAAAATAAAAATTTTAAACAATTTGTGATAGAGAGTGCTGACCTTGGATAAATTCATTGAAATACCACAGATCGGTTACAGTCATGATCTGAAAATTTTTATTAATTATTTTTTTTATTTTGAGATTTTTAATTTTTTGATATTTTAAAAAAATTAAAATTTCAAAAAAGTTTTGAAATCGGTAAGCAATTCTATTTATGTTTTTTTAAAATTTTTAACTTTTTTTACTTTTGTTTTTTTTGTAAATTTGACAAAAATTACATTTTTAGTCAAAGTTCCAGTTTTATCCGATGCAATAATTTGAGCAGAACCCAAGGCTTCAACAATGTCCAATTTTTTTACATAAATATTTTTCTTGCCCAAACGACGTGCCACAATAGTCAAAGTCGATGTCACGGTAGCTGGTAATCCTAAAGAAAATAAAAATTTTGAAAAATGAAAAAATATTCAACTCTTCGTAGGGGAATACTAGTTGTAAAGGAAAAAAATTATCGCTATAATATTTCTGAAAAAAATTATAACTCAAAAGATATAATTTTTAGTATCTTTCGAGTTATGATATTTTTAGCAAAAATAATCTTTAATTAGAGTGTACCAAATCACAGCGGACCCAAATGGTCAAAATTTAACCCAAGAACACTATTTCATGGCCAAATAGTTAGGACTCTACACTTACACATTAAGCTCGCGGGTTCAAGTCCTGCTTGTGTCCATTTGTTTTTAACTTTTTTGTATTTTTAAATTTTTTAAAAAGAAAGACTGAATTTTTTATAACTCGTCGAGACGAATAAAATGACTCCCTGGTCATTGTAAAAATGTTGATCATGTAAAATTTTTGCGTCAGAAAAGTTGCCTGTTGTATTCCTACGGGAATTTTGCCTTCCGCTGTGCTTTTAAAGATTTTACACTTCTGTGGAGGCTTTTTCGAGAAATTTTATTGTGCATTGCAGTGACGAATTTTATTTTAATAAAAGTTTATAATTTTGGTTGAGTTCATACTCATATTTGATTTAGACTTGTGTCAGAAATATACTTTCTCTAGACACCACAGGAGTTTGCTATATTTAGTACAATTTCATAGACACTCACGCAAACATTTTTTTATGCAACTTTGTTTCTCATTTATTTCCAAATGGTTAACGAATTAGAATTTACTTCCAAAGCAAAATTGATCGCCATAACTTTCTTATAAAAATTTTGTTCAAAACTGGACTGGTCCTTTGACCAAAAACAAAATGTCATGGCCAAATGGTTAAGACAAGTGTAGAGTCCTAGCCATGGCTATGAAGTTTTGTTCTTGAGTCAAATTTTGACAATTTTTATCTAGATTTTGACATATCAAATTGACGAAAATCTAAGTTTACACACCCTGGAGTGTCGTCTTGAGATTTGTTGAATTTTAAAATTTTTTAAAATTAAAAAAATTACCACATGGCACCATGCCGATAGCACAAGCCAAAAAACTTCTTGATAACATAGAGACAACGTTTCTCCAACCGTGGACCATACCACCGATGATAAAAACTATAGCACCCATAGAAATGGCAGGGATGCCCAAAAGTTTGACGAATTTTCGGATTTGAGCTTGGAGCCGAGATGGTTTATCAGATTGGCCGGTTGTCAACCCAGCTATTTGTCCGATGACCTTAACAAATTGGTTTTGTAAAATTTTAAGTTAATGATTTTTCAATAACAAATTCCATTTTTTTAAGTCGGCGATGTTTGAAATCTGTGTATTACAACGAAAAAATGTCCCTGAATCAATAAAAGTTGTGTTTTGAGAAGAAAATCTTTTCCTTTTTCATCGACTTACGAAAACTGCCAAAAAAATGTTTAATTTTCGCGTCAATACACAATTTTTATTGATTCAGGGACGAATTTTCACTGCGTTCATATTTTCGTTGTAATAAATCAATTTCAAAAATAGCCAACTTCAAACGCGATTATCTCAAAAACTATAACGATTCAGAAATTGCCGTAAAACAAAAAATGAACCATTTTTCATGAACTTTCCAAACAAGTTTTTTCTGAGTGGATTTTAAAGGCTTTTTCGATTTTCAAAATTTTAGAATCTTTTAAATATTTGTGAGATTAAAAATTTATATACCGTGTTAGCACCAGTTCTTATAACCAAGCCAAGACCTTCTCCATCAACACACAAAGATCCGTTAAAAGCGACATTTTTGGACTCAAAAATATTGACGTTTTCTGCCACGGCCTCTTTTTGGTACTCTATAGGTTCAGCTTCTCCGGTAATAGCAGATGTTTCAAGTTTTAGTTGAACACAATACTTAAATTTTTTAATTTTTGAGAGGATCAGTAAATTTAAAGATATTAGGGTAAGAATCAAATTTGGAGTCGAAAAAAATTATTGTACTAGTAACAATTTCTATATTTTTTTAAATTTTCAAAATTTTACCAAAATTCTTGCATCAGCTGGAACTCGACTACCATTCTTAATTTTTATTAAATCACCAACCACCAATTCTGTAGCTGGCACACAAACTTCAACCCCTTCCCTTACCACCCAAGAAACTTCTGGTAGTAAATTTTGAAAACCTCTCACAGCCTAAATTTTTAAAAATTTATTTTTTGTCAATTTTTTAAATTTTACATTTCTCGCTTTCCTTTCTTGCCAAAATGCCACAAAACAAAATCCAAAAATCATGACAATCAAGATTATGGCCACCCAAAGGTCTTCCATTTGACTAAAAAATATTAACTTTTTTAAATTTTTAAGATAAAAATATTACGATGTTCTCATGCTATATCCAACAAGTGAAAGTATCGCCGCAACTAGCAAAAGACCCCATAAAATATTGACGAATTGCCGTAAAAACAGTTCCATATTGGTAACTTCTTTCGGTTTAGGTAAAGCATTTGGTCCGTTTTTCTAAAATTTGAGGGTCACGGCGTACCAAAATTCCGAAAAGGTGTGGCAAGGGTCAAAATTTTTTAAAAATGTCGCCAATCGACTCACTCGCTGAGCGCTTCAGCGATTTTTTTCACTAGTACCATATCATGGGATTTTATGGGTTTGACCCATGGCCGGGTGGCTAACGTGCTCGACCTTCATTCATAGGGCGCAGTTCGATCCCGCGCCCACAAGTCATTTTTTATTTTGCTATCAAAATTCATAAAAATTTTTGCATATCCACATTTTTATGCGAGGAGCACGATATCATTTTCTCATGAAAACTTTTGGAAAATTGGAAAAATCAAAAAATCTCAAAAAAGCGATTTTTCCAAATTTTCAAAAGTTTTCATGAAAACATAAAACGCCATCGTCTTCTCCGCATAAAAATGTAGATAAGCAAAATTTTTCATGACTTTTGACAAAAATTTAAAAAATGACTTTGTTGGTGTGGGATCGAACCCGCGCCCTATGAGGGAAAGACGGCACGTTAGCCAGTCGAACACGAGTAAGACCCACAAAACCACCATGATATGGTACTAATTTTGAAGCGCTTGGCGAGTTGAGTCGATTAGCAACATTTTTTAATTTTGACTCTCGCCTACACCTTTTCAGAATTTTGATACGCTGTGGGATAATTTTGAATTTTTGGAAAGTTGAATTTTTACAAAAAATTGAATTTTTACAATTTCGAAATTTTAAAAATTTACTTGTAATAACTCTGCAGCTTCTGTAAGATTTAGCCCTTTACTCAAGTTTGCGTTTTTTACATTTATATTCGATTTTGAAAAATTTCCTTCAATCCTATCAATATCCCAAGTGTGCTCACAATAAGATCTATGAAAATTTAAAAAATTAAATTTTTACACAAAATTCTTACGAGCTCATATTCCTGGCCTCTTCCTTAGATTTATAACTATCAGCATGTTTAACTTTATTTCGACGAAACAGGAGAGGAAATTTCCACATAGTTTTTTCTAAAATTTTAAAAAGAAATGAACACACCAAAAAATTTCCTGCTTACTTCCAGCTTTAACAAATATGTAATCTTTGTCATCCTTCTTTTGTCCGTACATGGAAGTCATGACTGATATGTGAAGTTTTAACGACGTAACGCAAATAACCCTAAAATGGAAATATATAATATCAATAGGTAAAAAAGGGGTTCCGTTACGTAGGTCATAAGTCGCGTCATAAAAAGGCTATGTAAATATGCAAATTTTGAACAATAGAAAAAGAACAAATCGAGTTCTCAAAAAGGGTGGAGTATATGGGGCTTGATATATGAGAGTTCGAAGCATAGGCCAAACCTTAAAGGACGACTGAACTTTTGAACGGACCTCTAGCATTTATTTTAAAAGAAAGAGGAATTTTTACTGATCATTTTTTGTTGTTATGGCACCCCTTGAAAGTTTAACCCTTTCAAGATAATTGCGTTTTGTTCAAAATTTTCAAATAGGATTGTGTATTGAAGTGAAAGAGATTGACGCCAATCGTGTTTGTTGCTTGGATCAATAAAGTCTGTTTATCGAAACGATTTGTCAAATATTATAAAAAAACAACCATTGTCATCTTTTTATAGCTCTATGAGACGAATAAAATGACGTCAAAACTACCCAATTTGAACATTGTTTTGGGCTATTGAAACGAAAACATGAGTCAGAATTTTAGCCCAAAACAATGCTCACATTGGATAATTTTGGTGTCATTTTATTTGTCTCATAGAGCTATAAAAAGATGACGAAGGTTGTTTTTTATAATATTTGACAAATCGTTTCAATAAACAAACTTTTATTGACCCAAGCAATAAACACGATTGAGTCAATCCCTTTCGCTTCGATACACAATCACATTTGAAAATTTTGAGCAAAATTTCAAACGCAATTATCTTAAAAGGGTTAAACTTTCAAGGGGTGCCGTAACAACAAAAAATGATCAGTAAAAATTTCTCTTTCTTTAAAAAAAATAAGTTCTCGAGGTTCGTTCAAAAGTTCAGTGGTCCTTTAAGCCTTCTCTTATATTGGGGAATCCCTTTTAATTCTTTTCATCAGAAGAATTAAAAGGGATTCCCCAACAATTGTTTTATCTTTTTGAGCCATGATCTACAATTTCTGATCATTTTGGAACAGTTTTGCAAATCTTTATTTTTTGGACCAGATTTATGATCAAGGCTCAGATCAAAAATACTATTTTTAAGCCTTTATCAGATTCCAACAAAATGATCAGAAATTGTTGGGCATGATCCAAAACGGTAAAAGAACTCATTTTTGAGCAAAAGGAATTAAGTTAACATAGTTTTATGTGACTGAAAATGTTAAAAGTATTAAGGGGTGGGTAGTGGCGAAGATAGCGGGTGAGGGGAATTGACCCTCAAATCCGAGCACGGCCAAATGTATGGTTTTTTATAATTAGAATGAAAAAATAAAAATTGTTTAAAGCATTTTCAAAATTTGAAAAAATTGCAACAACAAACACGGCATATCAAAACTCCAAAAAAGATGTTGGAAAGGGTAAAAAAATATTGCCAATTGACTTAGCTCGACGAGTGCTTCAAAACGAGTAAAATTTCATGGTGTTTTGGGGGGTTTGACCCATGGCCGAGTTTCTAAAGTGACAGATTTGCAGTTTATAGGTCTCAGGTTCGAATCTCGCATCAAATTTAAAGTAGTCCAAATTCCATGAAAGTTTTTGCATACCTAATTTTGGCCTCTAAAACACTGTTCTATCATTTTTTAGCCAATAAATACTTGCTGGAGCTGTATAGTAAGGTAGGTTTTAACAAAGTAAAATCATCATTATCATACAGTTCCAGCAAGTATCTAATGGTCAAAAATGATAGCAAAGTGTTTTAGTGGCTAAAATATGGAAATGCAAAAATTTTCATGGAATTTGGCAACTTTAATTTCGGGCCGGGATTCGAACCCGCGACCTATGAACTTCAAATCTGTCATTTTAGCCACTCGGACATGGGTCAAACTTCAGTCTCTAATGACGAAATTGAATAAATTTAGCTGTAGGAGAAAACAATTTTCATGGAAACCTAAAAATGTATAAAGCTAACCTATTTAGATTTAAACTTTCTCCTCGCTGACGATTTATATATAATATAAAGCTAACCTATTTAGATTTAAACTTTCCCCTCGATGACGATTTTTTGGCTAACCTATTTAGACTTAAACTTTCCCCTCGCAGACGAATTTTTTACTTGTAGATAAAAAACCTCGATCGGGGATCCCCGGTTTTTCGACCGAGGGCACTCGGTTTTTCCAATCTCTAATGACGAAATCGAATAAATTTAGCGGTAGGAAAAAATAATTTTCATGGAAACCTAAAAATGTATGAAGCTAACCTATTTAGATTTAAACTTTCTCACCATACTTTATTTATATAACCCATTAACCTGTCCTATTTATGTTCTCCACATCGAATTCAAAGAACGACTCTTTCAATCGAAAAACCAACTTATGTTCAAAAATTAATTACTATTGTGTTATGATTCACTTCGAATTTTTGCCCTTTTGATCTAGGTTATGCTCTTTTAACTCATTCGACAAGATTTTGTTAATAAAAAGTGGTGTGATTAACAAGCCTGACATGAATTTGGTCTCATCTTAGTCAGACATTGCAAAAAGCCTACAGTTTTATGGGCTTTTCCGACAAAAATAAAAAATTTATGACGTAATATGTTTGCTCATCTTGCAAACTTTTACAAAAGTGTCTCAACTTGTTTGATCCTTAACAAAGGATCCTTAATAAAGGATCAAACAACAAGTTGAGGTTAAGTGTCAAAAAGAATATTCAAGAAAATCAATGTTTACGTGAGAAAAAGGTAGGTAACCCTCGTAATTTCCGCGTTTACAGCTTGATTTTTTTAAACTTCCTTATAAGATTTCTCATGGTCTAAAATTAATATTAAAAAAAAATAACAGGCATATAAAGAATTAAAGAAATCCTATATATATAGAAATCTCATCATTTTAAGAATCTCATCATTTTGAGAATCCCTATCATTTTAAGAATCCTATCTACATTCATCATTTGTCTCTCTATAAGCCTAATAAGGAGTTATTCAACTAAAAAATGGATAATAATGTCTAGAGAGGTGAAAGTAAGAGAGTTTCATCTCAATATACAATTAAGCTTTTGCGCTTGTTTAATCAAAAGGAATGAAAATATTTCTTCGAATCTTGATAAAAAAAAGAACTACAAAAAATGTTAGGTAAGGGAAGGAAACAATTAAATTTGAACTTTTTTCTATTTATTATTATTAAGCTGTTAATCGCAATATTTAAAAAAATAGTCGTTCAATATTGCTCAATAGTCAAGTCATACATGGGCGGGGGGGGGGGGGTACTGTACCCCCCTAATTCGTCGTATCGGGAAAAATTAATGGACCAATTCGTATTTGGGAAGCCGCCCAGACTGAATTCGTTGTGAGAATTCGTATACGAATTCATAAATCGAGAACGAATTCGTATTTCGACTTTTTCATCTGTCGACGTTTTTTTTGGTCGACAGTAACCTTTGGAACCAATTCGTATTTTGGGGCCCAGTACCCCCTGCTTGCCCATGTATGAGTCAAGTGGTAAGTGTTTATTTAGCTTTTCGTGGGTATACCCCTCGCAGAAATAATTTCCAGTGATCAAAATCAAAAAATTCATTCAGATTCGAGTTCCCCATATCAGAAAGCCTCTGAATAAAAAAATTTTAGATGAAATGGAGAACTTTTTTAATATTCGATTATTTATTACCTCTTGGGGCTCTAGGAACTTCCACAACGGGGTTAAAACGACATGCGGAACTTTCAAAAGAACTTCCGTAGACCTCATTTTCATGGAGAAAAATTGCAAAAAGCAAGGTGACTGGGGACAATTAAAATTAGATAAATGATAACGAAATTGAAGAGAGTTGATTAATATTACCTCTGTAGCGCATTAGCAAAGCGACGGTTTTTGCCACAAGAGAAATTCGATTCCCACCAGGGACAGTTCCTTTTTGCATTGTCCCCAGTCACCTCACTTTTTTGCAATTTTTCTCCATGAAAATGAGGTTTATGCTCTATAGTGTAAAAATAAAAAATGATCAGTGAACGCAGTTCTACAAGATAGGCTTATTTCCAGAAAATTGATTTTTCTGTTGCACTGGTCCTTTAAATTCAAAAATTTTCATCCCCTAAATTCTTCCGCGAAGAATATTGGCTGTATCAAATGCCTCGTTCATAAAGCATGCACCTTTATTTCTAGTATGGTTAAAAAAATAAAAAGCGCACTTTCAAAAAAAGTAAACATTTGAAGTTTATGTGAAATTTACAAGCACAGTTAAATCTTTGGTTCTATTGAATAAGAAAACAATTTAAAATTTCCGGTTAAAACACGAAAAAAGAAAATCATCAGACAAACGCCTCCGAATGTACTCTACAAATTGGAGAAAGGAGAAAATAATATTAAAAAATGACATAAAATGAGAAGAAATGCGTGTTGTAATGCCATTTGCATGATATAAAACCGCCGGAAGTAGTTCTGGAGGCCTTAAAAAGAAGCCTATTTTACAGTTAGTAGACCAGACTGTAACTCCAGAGGGTTCAGTGTCTCTAATAGATTCAATAGAGTTTTGTGGGTCCTCTGGCTCTTCTGGATCCTAAGGAGCTTCAGTAGAGTCTACTAACTGTAAATTAGACACTTTTTGGCTGGGTCTAACATACTTTTAACTCCGACGGTCTTGTATTTCGTTTTTATGTAGCCATGATGATGATTCTTTTTTGTTAAATCCTATTAAAAATAGCTCTAAAATTTTATGTGGATTTAAATCATTGTTTGTTTAAGACTTCTTGTTTTTTGAAGAAAAAACAATAGCTTAATACGCGAAATTACTATAAATCGATTAGAGTTCGAAAGGAACTCACTTTTTTGGGACCCGGACCCCATGGGTTCGGGACCCAAGGACTCTCTTTGGGTCTCCGGATCGTAGGGTCCCAGATCCGGGACCCCAGTTGGATCCTTGGGTCCTGGACCCCAAGGAGTCCCTGAGGTTCCGGGAACTCATGGGTCCTTGGAACCCACAGGTCCGGGATCCCAAGGACCCATTGAACCCGGACCCCACGGGTCCCAAAGACCCAGAACCTCATGTGATCCCGGATCCATTTTCAGACTCTGAAGTCGACTAAAATCTCAATTGTTTATCTCAACACAAACAAATGGTTCATTCTTTGACATAATTTTGATGACATCTAACAAATTTAATCCAACTACAAATTTCCACGCCAATAAGTTTCCATGCAAAAGGTCGGCTCCAAAATTATTTTTTATCTACCTAAAGCTTCTGTAACATATGAGCCATCAGTAAGTATTAGTACAAAATAACTTATCTTTAACCACAGATATTACTTACTACCTACGCTCAAAATTTTGTCGCAAACAAGTTAAAGTAAAACTCTTTTGTCTCTACTCTATAGAATCTATAACCTCGTTTCCCCTTTCATACTTATCCATGTATGATTAAAAATTTGTATTATATTATTTAAGTCTATGAGCGTGGTTGTTCTAAGAAGCGCTATTGAATAACATGAATTAAAAGACAGCAGGTAATAGGCAGTATGCTTGTTGTTACAGGGTGCCCCAAAAAGGCGATTTTTTTCACAATTTTCAAGTTTTTTAATTTCTACCAAAATAACCCTATAGGGGATTTTTCTATGTGAAAATAGATTGCTCGCATCGCCGGTACATGAAAACGCCTCTTTGACCCTGTATTAGCCTATTTTCGCTTCAATACACACATCTCTTCCCTGAATCAGGTTCGATGAAGCGTTTTCGAAGTTCGGCAATGCACGCAATCGATTTCTCGTATAGAAAAATCCCCCTATAGGATTATTTTAGTGAAGATTAAAAAATTTGAAAAAGATATTAAAAAAAAGATCGTGCAAAAATCGCAAAAATGTCATTTTTTGAGGCACCCTGTAGAATGTTTTTTCATTGAATTTTATTCGATCGAAGCTAGGAGACAATATAAAGAGAGAACAATAGAAAAATAGAAAGAGGCGCTAATCTGTTCCCTTTATTGAAATGTAAGACAAAATTTGAAGAAATGGCTATAAAAATTGTTCAATGAATGGTAAAGAATAAGTTTTCTCGAAGAAGACATAATTGAACAAAAAATCCTACTTAACGACACATAAGAAGCTGCATATAAAAAATGTAGAATTGACTAGTGATGCGTCGAAATCGGAAAGGTAAAAGGAGAATGGATATGAACAAGATGGAGTGGGCGAGGGGAGTTGTAATGATAGTATGATAAGTACTGGGAGACCGAGCGCTCGGAGGGGATAAGAAGAGATATTTGTGAAGACTCTCGAGCACTTCTTCCTCCGAGCGTTTCCTTTCTCCGAACGTTTGTAGTGATGAGAAATCGATTGCTCGTATTCTTGAAGCTTAAAAATGCTTCCTGGATCCTGGTTCAGTAAAATAAGTGTGTAAATTTGTATTTTTAGCTTTTATATACACACTTACTTTCCTGAATCAGGATCTGGGAAGATTTTCAAGCTTTGGGATTCCCCGCATAAAATTACCCCTATATGGGTCATTTTTAGGATTTAAAAAAAAATTTCGGGTCGAAACAACATGAAAAAATTGCCCAAATTCCAGTTTTTTATACACTCTGTAATGTAGTAGGATACTAGAATAAAAAAGTTCGTTCTAACATTTTTGATAACTTCATATATGAACAACTCCTATATCAAAACAAATTACGCGCCGCTCCGAATTAAGTACAAAATTTAATTTATTATTATTCATAATGTTTAGCCTTGCGCGTTATTTTTATCTGACCAATCAAGAATCAAAGTTTTTTTACAAGTAGAAGTTTTTGATAAAACAAACATTGCTAATGTTATTCATCATTTGAAGTTTCAGCTGCGTCTACTTTACATACAAAAAAAATGATTTTATTTTGGTTGTTTTCGAAAAGTTTCCGAAAGATTTTATTTCTGATTTCATATAAAAGCAATTATGAACATTTTTATGGACGTTCCTATAATATGCGTTATATTTTCTGTTATACTTCGTTTCCCGGGCAACGCTAAAAAAGTTGGGCACTAATTAGGTTGGTCGTTGTATGCCAGATTGTCCGATCTGACAAGTTAAGCAACGTTGGACGTGCAAGTTAAGCAACTCAGAGAAATCGAAAATTAAAATTTCGACTTTGTGTGATCGAACCCTCGCTGTTTGAGATGACCTTTCCACGACTTGCTCCTGCGCTACGTGGGCGACACTTTTCGTAAAGCTCGCCGTGAAAAGAGTTGTAAGGAAGCCGACTGCCCAATCTGATAAGTTAAGCAACATTGGTCCCGCAGGATCGATCCCTGAGGGTACAATTTTTGATTTAAACAAAAATTATTTTTCAATGAGTAAAAATTTTTGTTTCCTAGAGAAAACAAATCAAAAGTTTTTCCCACCAGTGGTCGAACCTGTGGGATCAACGTTGCTTAACTTACCAGATCAGGCGATAGACTTTCTTATTCACTGCATTATGGAGCGCCAAAATTCTTTATACTCTTAAAAAAAATCATGCAACAGACTATGATGGTTATTTGATATGTAGGTATAGGATAGATAGTGTAGAAACCTAAAATCAGCTTTTCTCATAAAAGTACAATTTTTTCTCAAAAAGCTCACAAGTTCATAACTTACAGAAAACTCAATGTCTAGTCTAAATTTAAATAGTCCCAATTAAACATATAGGTATATCCCAATTAAAAATGTAGGTATAGGAATGTCGTCACAGATTCATCCTCACAAAATGCGCATTTAAAGCTTGTATGAATCAAGAAAAGATGTAGCTTAAACAAATGAACCAACATGAATGAAAAGGTATATGACGTAAGTTCTATTCATTTTATCCTCAAACCCATAGAAAATCAGTGTATAGCTTATACAAGAGGAAATAACATCTTACAAAGAACACTCATGAAATAAGGGTTATACAGGGTGGCCCAAAAAAAGTGGATTTTTGAGTGGAATATCACACCGCACACCGGTGTGCGCAGTAGTGGTTATTTGTTGTGTGCGCATTGATGAAAATAATTTTTTTAATGCGCACACCGGTGTACTCAAGGAGTATATAGGTGTGCGCATGACGGATGTGTATAAATGCACAAAGATGGTGTGCGGAACGCATTGTCGATGTGCGCCATAAAAATTGAAAAAAATCGTAAAAATCACATGCTTATGAAATTTTTTTCACATGCTTATGAAATATAAAAGACTCATTTTCACGAAAAGCATCCGTTTTCACGCTTCGGGAATGCGCGCAATCGATTTCTCTCATAAAAATACACCTAAAATGCTTGATTTTGAAAAAAATTCCGACTTCAGAACCCTGTCATTTGCGGTCGTTAATCCGAAGTAGTACTGAATAATTTAAAGGCTCATACACATACTCAGCGCCAGCGTCAAGAACGTGAAATATGAACGCAGTGTTTTACGCTAGCGTCAAAATATTAAGACGCTGAGTTGTGGGTGAAGCTTAATGCGAAATTTTCAGGGTTTAGAAATGCGCGCAATCGATTTCCCACATAAAATTACCCCTAGAGGGTCCACTTTTAGAAATAAATTTCCGTGCCCCAAACAAATCACAAAATTCCACTTTTTTGGCCAACCCTGTAATAATAAAGATCGAGAATTCATAAGATACGCCGGGATATTGATGTAAAAAACATAAAAATTTTGTGTAATACAACTTTTTGATAAAGTACAGAGTGGGGAATAAAAAACTGTATTTTTTAGATTTTTGGTCAATTTTTTCAAAATTTTTCAATTTTCATAAAATAACTCTATATGGGGTCTTTCTAAGAAATCGATTGCGCGCATTGCCGAAACTTGAAAACGTTTCTCTGACCATGATTCAGGGAAGAGATATATGAATTGAAGTAAAAATAAGCTATTTCGGTGATATGGAAGCATTTTCAAGGTTTGGCAATGCGCGCAAGCGATTTTTCGCATTGAAACCCCATACAGGGTTATTTCGGAAAAATCTTTAGTAAAAAAATGAAAAAATCGTGCAAAAATCCAATTTTTATACCACATTCTGTATAAACATGGCCATAGCTATATTAAGCAATCAGATAGCAGCACAATTTTCCCCTGAAAAAGTTTTTGGGATAAATGTCCCCCTAGCCCATTCAACCCTTCTCTATATTCATGTAGAGAAAGTGATACCCTGGATTAAAATTTTTAATTAAAAGAATAACTAAACTCAAAAAAAGATATTCATAAGAACTATTAGAAAGAAGGATAATTAGTTAATTGGGAAATTCTCACACCTTTATGATTATTTTTTCCAAGGCAGCTGGAAAACACCTCTGACGATGACCTTTGATCGTGTACTTTTCAGAGACGCTTTCTCGAGATGTCGAATGTTGAGGCCTTTAAAGGGGGGGGGGGGTAAAATTGCGGTACGTTGAAGAGCGAAAAAAAATTGTTTTTTGAATTT
>JAQGCO010000020.1:0-20095 GCA_034700925.1 Acrobeloides cf. buchneri Gr-Nem-00862
AAGGAAGCATTTTCAAGCTTCGAGGATGCGCGCAATCGATTTTTCGCATAAAATTACTCCTAGAAAAGTCATTTTTGAAAAATTCAAAAAAATTTTTTTCGGAAGTGCTGCTGCAAAGTTTATGTCTCCCCTCTAACAGCATAAAAATCCTTCAGTATAGATAAAAACACTTAACTTTATTGACCCAAGTTGCCCACAATTTTTGCTCTACAAGTGAGGCTATTAAAAAAATCCATTTCTATTGCCGTGATCCTTTAAGTTTCACTATGAGATAAAAACATTGATCCTCATAAAAATTGATACCGATACCCAGTTTTTGATCAATTTTTGATACCAATCATTGAAGTATCGTCTAAAAAATAATTCGAATAGTTTATCAACATAATACACAACATTCCGAAGGGAAGAAAATTTTTGTATCAGACAATTTTAATTAATTCAAAAAGTTGACATGTTTTTATCACGTTGTTTGAATCAAAAACTATTATGGTTTATAACTTTTTGTGCTCTTTAACAAGTTCTGTGTCTTTTTTTGGACATTTACATTACAAAACTACTTGTTGTGGGAGGGAATTTTGTCGCAAACTTCGATTCCGCCACGTGGAATTTATCAAAAGTATCAAAATACACGGAAAATTTCCATTAATAGGTAATTCAAATCACAAAAATGCACAAAATCCAATATTAAAAATCATGTTAACTGATCTAAAGAATGCATATTTAAGAGGTGATATCTCGAAATACCGCAGATAGTTCCTAAGGGAGGGGGACTACGCCAAAAAGTGTTGCTACAAACTTGAAGCCTAGGTTATTTTTAAGTATCTAGTGAGTTATTAAAGGACCAGTCATCTTTTGAACCGAATTTTTGTTCAAAGTGGAAAAGAAAGTTCTTTTGGGGCAATCACTTTTTGGAAGTAAATTCCAGTTCGACAACCCTGGGGATATTTGACATACAAAATTGCATAAAAATTTTAAACGTGTTTGTGTATTGAAACGATTTCTCGAAATATTGCCTCTTAAACAGTATAAAAATATATTTTTCAAAAATAAAAATTCCTTTTTTGTAATTGATTTGGTTTAGAGAAATTATAATATCATGATCGTCAAATGCCTTCCAAATTTATTAAATGAAGATGTTTCTACAACCGGATTTACTCATCAATGGGTTTTGGAAATACTTCAAAAGTATGTTCCAGAATTCAAGAAAATTGTTAACAGAAACACTGTTACTTCGGTATGGGATCTTTAAAAAAATGACCACGTAAAATTTTAGATAACAGCAAACGACATTAGTGGTGGACAAGGATATTGCTCAAGAGTTTACAAAACATGTATTTTTGTAGATGATCAAAAAGAACCAGTTTATAATTTTATAATGAAAATTCCTACAGCAGATATCATCAAAGCACTTAGTGAAGATATGTTTGATGCTGATTCAAACGAAGTAATAAACTTTGAAAAGTACTCATTTATTCGTTGAATCAGGGTCAGGGAAGTGTTTTCGCGCTTCGGGAATGCGCAAATTTAGATTTCCCGCATAAAATTACCCGTGATGGGTCATTTTTAGAAAAAAAAGAAATTTGTAAAAAATCAAAAATGTGCACTTTTTTGACTCACCCTATATAAAAATATGATAATTCAAACGAATAAATTATTTGACCTACTCTATTTTAAATACAATTTTTTAGATAGAAAACTTAAAAATTTTGGAAGAACAATGGGCAGAGTTTCACAACATCGAGTGCAACTTTTATGAAACGTTCAACAATAAAACAAAACTGCCATTGCCAAAAGTTTATTTTACGAAAAAACATCTCCCAAGTGAAAACCAAATAGGTGTAATTTTTATGGAAGATATGAGTAATAAGCTATCCGTATTGGGAATTTATCCATCGCTTAATGTCTTTCAAGTAAGTATCATCTTTAACTGTTTTCCTTTACAACCAAAATTTATTTATTTTCCATTTACAAAGTGCCCATAAAAATGAGATTTTTGTGCCATTTTTCAAATTTTTTCAAGTTTTTTAATTCGTCAAAATAGCCCATAGGGATTTTTCTATGTGAAAAATCGATTGAGCACATTTCCAGTCCTTGAAAACGGTTCCCTGATCATATATAGATCTATATTCTTTTCAATACATACACCTCTTACCTGAATCAGGGTCAAGGTTCGACAATGCGCGCAATGTATTTTTTCGAATAGAAAACTCCCATATATGATTATTTTAGAGAACAGTTAAAAACTTGAAAAATTTTGAAAAAATCGCTCTAAAAAAATCTCATTTTTATGAGGCTACCCTGTTTTTTTCGAAAAGTACACTCCCTCGAAATCGGTTGCCCCCTCCTCTTACTTCCAAAATCATAGAGTTAAGAAACCGATAGAAAATGGATCGGTTTTGGTTTCGGATTTTCTCGGACGGTTTTAGTTTCAACATTTTTCGGTTTTTTCAAAGTGACGGTTTCGGTTCGGTTTCGACTTGTTTCGGTTTCCTAACTCTACAAAATCATAATACTTCTAAAATCTAGATAAGTCGGCCAAAATAATATTCTAAATCTAAATGAAATCGAATTTTCGATTAGAAAATTTCAAAAGATGTAAATCGTGTGAAAAACTCTCGTCCGAACACACTAGCTAGACCTATGAGCAGAATTTTTAGATAAAAACAATAGTTAACCACTTGGCTGAATTTCATGCTGAGCTACTTACAAATGAAAAGCCATGGAAAAATAAGTTCAAACCATATTATGACCCAACTTTTATAGATGTGATGAAAAATAGTATACTTAAACTCTCTGAGTGTTATCCTGGTAAGTTAATAAAGTACATGGAGCTGAGCGCTATCGGGCTCCAGAGAATCTCCCCCTTTCTTCTTCCTCAGAGGGGAAAAGAAGAGAATCTCCGAGGGTGACTCCAAGTGGTTCAATTGGCCAGTTTTCAAGTTAAATTTTTCAAATTTCAAATATTTCATCAATTGTTTCATTAATCAAATTTAATATTATAGCCAGAGATTGAAAACGAGATGGGTTCTCTAACAATGGGTCCATTAGATTTTTAAGAATCCGATTATCGCCAAATCTCAAAATTTTATTTTTAGGCATGTTTGAGACACTTGCTAAAAAGCTTGAACCCATTATTGATATTAAGTTTATAGATTACCAACTTAAGGGGTGCACTGAAGATTTAGGTAATAAATTATTTGTTCTATATGAAAAATCAAAGTTTTAGATCTTCCTATGGTAATTTCTTTTGGTGATTTATGGACTAACAACATTTTTTGGGAGCGAAAAGAAGACAATATTCCAAATAAAATACTCGCGTTTGTTGACTTTCAAATTGCTTTTGAAGGTTAGGGCTTAAAAATTTAATAATTTTAGCTATAGTCTGTTCCATGAGAAAAGTGCAAGATATTGGCATCCGCAAAAAATCGTCACTATATAATGTTTTAGGCAGCATTGCAACCGATGTCTGTCGCATTATCACAATGGGATGTGACGCTGAAGATCGGCACTCCATAGAACAATGGATATGTGAATATTATTTTGATCAATTGACAAAACATATGGGAAGAAAACCAGATTTTACAATTGAAAATGTAAAAAACTATATCTTGTTTTTTATATTATCGATCAATATTTAGTTCAAAACTGCTTATGATTATGCAAAGCTGCACCATACAAATTGGTTAATGATGTTCTGTGTGATGTTTAAAAAAGATCAAGACTTGGATGAAGGAGAAAAAGTTATACTGGATGCAAAACTTCAAAAATTGGCGCTAAGAACAAAATTTGCCATGGAAGATTGTGTAAAAATATTAGAACGACTTCGTCCTGATTTAATGATAGGAGCATAAATGTTTTTATACGCATTGTTAATTTTATCATTATTTAAAATTTTTAATACATTTATCTTTTAATATTAAACGAGAAATGTCTGTTTGTTTGTGTCACCGAATTTTTTAACCTTAAGTCCAATGCCGACTTAGATTTTTGGTTACGGCTTAGATTTTTGGAAAGAGCTCGGTGAGAGAAGAAAAACGACACCAAAAATCATGGGGGTACCCCTCTGGGAAAAAATTAAAAATTCAATTTTTCATTTTTGCCTTTTCAACTTAGGTATTTGATCAACAATGAAAACGCTTTGCCTTCATGTGCAGTTGGTAAAGCGTTAGTTTTGCAGTCTAAAAGGCACAGATTCGATCCCCGTCTAATACGACGAAGCCGAAACAAATTTCTTGCAATCAAGCCAACCTCGACGAGCTCTCGGATTCCAAAGAGGAACTAATTTTGGAAAATTTGCTTGGTAGTATTAGTATTTTGCCACTTTTTTGCTTGGAGGGGGTCACTCAAAGGTGAAAATTTTAAAAATTTCTTTTAAAAATGCATTTTTCTTAAGAATTTGTGCAAAACAGAGAAAGAAAATTTTAGAATCAGACAATTTTAATTAATTCAAAAAGTTGACATTTTTTATCACGTTGCTTAAAAAATTGTTTAAATCGAAACTATTTATGTTTTCTAACTCTTTGTGCTCTTTAATCAGTTATAGCGGGTTTTTTTGACATTTACACTACCAGACTACTTGTTTTGAGAAGGAGATTTTGCTGTAAACTTCTGTTCCGTCACAAGGAATTTATCAAAAGTAAAAAAATACATGGAAAATTTTCATTAATAGGTAGATTAATCACAAAAATGCACAAAACAATCACAAAAATTCACAGTACCAAAAAATCATGCTAACTGATCTAAAAAATGCATATTTAAACAGTATAAAGATATAATTTTAACAAGAAAAATTCCTTTCTTGTAATTTTGATATATTTTTTAAAGGATGCCAAAATAATATATATAGAGGGCTTTCTATGCGAAAAATCGATTTCGCGCATTTTTGGATCTTGAAAACACTCCCCTGATTCAGGGAAGAGATGTATATATTGAAGCGAAATATGCCGGGTCAGGGAAGCATTTTCAAGGTCCAGCAATGTGTGCAATAGATTTCTCGAATAGAACCCCTCCCCGATAGGGTTATTTTGGTAAAAATTGAAACAATCGCCCAAAAATCGCAAAATTGCCATTTTTGCACCCTGTAGATATTTAAAACTTTGAGAAAATTTTGAAAATAGTAAAAAAGTGACACCATTTTTGGAATACACAATAACGGGATGAACAAAAACAGGACACAAGAGCGGGACGACAAGAACGGGACGATTTTTTCTTCAGATCTCAGCTTCTTTAAGGAATTTTTAGATAATGTAAAAGACTTTTTTCTCAACTTTTTATCTTGAGTAAAAAGCCTTTGACTCAAGTCATATCAAAATTTCTTTTAGGATCCGAGATCTGAAATCGTTCCGTTTTTGTCTCCCGTTCTTGTCACCCCGATATTAACATCCTGTTTTTGTGTTTTTGAACGATTGTTCCATCTCTTTATTGTGTATGCCCAATTTGTGCCCGATCGAATCTGTAATTGCAAATTCAACCTTTTGATCATTTGGTCATGTTTTCTATTCAAAGTTTATTAATTTTCACGTTGTAATGAGAGGAAGCACAAAAATTCACACTTAAAGATCACGTTTAATTTACTCTCTAAACATATATAAGCAACTCAAACAAGGTATACCATGTATAAGAGTTCTCAATTTGCATGTCCTTTGTGCAGTTAAATCAAACCTTGTGTCAGGTCGAATTTTATAAGTTTACAATCATAATCCTTCGATTTTGGCCTTTGAATATTTATCCTTTTGGTGTATGTCTGGGAAAATGTCACCTGCTTTGACACCAGATAGAAAAATTTGCATAAAACTTGCGACTCAAAATAATTTTGTTATTCAAGTTTTTGATAATATGGTACGAATTTGACACAAAATATGTGATTTTTGATCACATCTTTTTCATTATTTAATCATGAGATAGATACGATCACCTTTAGAATAAAATTCTTCAACATTCCTCTCTTTATGAAGTTTTTATTTTACTAAATTTCTTGTTTTTTTCGAATATTTTTAATTGATTGACTTTTATTACATATAACTTTTTTTTGTTATACTCGAAAACCTTCTGCGCATAATTGAATATGGAAAAGGCATTGAAGCGAAATGCCAGATATCATAAAACTCTATAACGCTTTAGGCTGATTTTGTGTAACCGGGGGTTTTTGGTCATGCAGAAACACGATTCCAGCGTTAGAATGCAAGTTGGACTTAAGAGGGACCCTACATAACAAAAAAGCAAAAAATATATAAGTTGAAGCCAATTTTTTGAAAATTCGATTTTTTATGTAGGGGTCCTATTAGTTCAATTTAAATTCTATACGTCATGTTCCCCATTGCCAACCCCCCCCCCTCCCGGATACATAAAATCAGTTGCTAAAATGTTATTTTTTGAATTTTACAGGGTGCCCCAATGAAAATGATACTTTTGCGATTTTTTCAAATTTTTTATTTTTCACCAAAATAACTCTTTAGGGGGTTTTCTATGCGAGGAATAGATTGCGCGCATTACCGAACCTTGAAAACGCTTCCCTGATTCAGATGATGTGTTGAACCGAAAGTACGTTAATTAATGGTCAGAGAAGCGTCTTCAAGGTTCGGCAATGATCGCAATCGATTTCTCTCATAGAAAACCCCTTATCGAGTTATTTTGGGCAAAATTAAAACAAAAATTTTTAAAAATTTCAAAAATCACGCCAAAATTGCAAAAGTGCCCATTTTTTATGGGGCACCCTGTGATGTCTGAGTTTTCGCTTTCACTATCTTTTTCAATTGTGCGTGCAGAAGATTTTCGAGTATATCCTTATAAAAATTGCTATTTGTCTTAAATTTAGTTAACAATTTACAAAAATGCAGATCAACTGTAAACCAGATCTCATGAAAGAACATGTTTCTGATACAGGTCTTACTTATGGGTGGATTTTAAATGTCCTAAAAACTTATGATCCCAAATTTAAACAAACGTCAAATGGACATGTAATCACATCTGTAAGCTTTTCTAAATATACAGAGTGCTCACAAAAGAGAACTTTTGCGTTTTTCAAATTTTTTTAATTCTCACCAAAATTACCCTTTGGGGGTTTTCTATGCGAGAAGTCGATTGTGCGCATTGCCGGACACACGTGTACAAACACCCCTCCAAAATTTTGACCCTTTGCGCGCGGAACATAAAATTTCGATTTTATGCTTGTGGATTTTGGCGACCTTTTTTTTGGTCGATGCGCCCCGCGCGCATTTGGTTTCGGGGTGGGGGCTTGGCTTAAAATTTTCAAAAAATCACCTTGGTCCCCCAAGGTCTTGCGCGTGGAGCTCCGCGCGCTTCGCGCGCGGACCTCGATTTGGCTTGCGCGCGGCGCGCGACCCCCCCCCCCAATTTGGGGGGGGGGATTGTACACGTGTGTTGCCGGACCATGAAAACGCTTCCCCGATCCTTATGAGCATTTTTTCACTTTAATGCACACATCTCTTCTCTAAATCAGGAAGCGTTTTCAAGATCTGGGAATGCGCGCAATCGATTTTTTGCATAGAAAAACCCATATAGGGTTCTTTTAGTGAAAATAAAAAAATTTGAAAAAATCGCCCAAAAACGCAAAAGTGTCCTTTTTTGGGGAACCCTGTATTTGTAGAATTTAAAATAAAAGAACATTCAACTTTTTAGATTACTGCTCGTGATATTAGCGAGAATAAAGGATATTGCTCAAAAATTTTCCTAACAAATATTTATGTTGACAATGAAAAAGAGCCTATTTATAATTTTGTCATGAAAATTCCAACAACAGCTTGTATTGAAAATGTTTTCGATGAATTTATGGATGAAAATGAACAAAATGAAGTAGATAATTAGTAATAATATAAAAATTTTTGACTAAATTTAGTTCGCTCTTATGAAAGAGAAAAAAATGTTCGAAAAACTTGCAAATTTCCACAACGTCGAATGCGATTTTTATGATATTTTTAAAGACTTTAAAGGGTTGCCTATGCCAAAAGTATCCTATACGCAAAAATGGCTATTGAAAGAAAAGCAAATGGGTGTTATCTTTATGGAAGACCTAAGTGGAAAAATGCAAAGCCTTGGTATTTTTGGATCACTAAATGAGTATCAAGTAGGTTGTTATTAGCCTGATCAGGGAAGTCGGAGTTTTGACGATTTGTTGGGCATTTGAAAATTCATATCGTTATGTTGGAATCTCTTCCCAACCTCAATTTTAACACCCCGAGGACCGATCGAGACATTGATACATCTGAGTAGTATAACCGATGTAGATTACGAAAAGCTAAAAATCCGGTCGAAAAAAGCATTTCTAAAAATATTTAGGGGCTTTCGAAAGTTTTATGCTTGTTTCTTTTTTGTTGAAAATCTTGACTTTGGGCAAAAAGTTTTCGCCCGAGCTGGGATTCGAATCCGCCCCTTTAGAGCAAAAAGCGAGAGCCATACCACTCGGCTATGAAGGTCGGTCTTGTCGGAAAATTTACCGATCATATCCGACCTTCATAGCCGAGTGGTATGGCTCTCGCTTTTTGCCCATAAAAGGGTGGGTTCGAACCCCGGAAACTTTTTGCCCAAAGTCAAAATTTTCAAAAACAAAAAAAACATGCATAAAATGAACGAATTAGCTCGTTATTTTCCAAAAGTCGGAAATTCAGAATACTTTTCCAGAAAGAAGCTATGTCAAAATAAAATAGATAGGTTTCATGTGAAACACTCTGTACAAACTTTCGGACGCTCTAAATATTTAAAAAAACGTTTTTTCGACCGGATTTTTGGCTTTTCGTAATCTACATCGGTCATACTACCCAGATGTATCAATGTCTCGGTCGGTCCTCGGGGTGTTAAAAAAGTCTTATAATTTCAAATTAGCAAAACATATTTCTCACATTTTATAGATCAAAGACGTTGTCAAGCACCTCGCCTCTTTCCATGCACATCTTTTTGAAACTGAAAATATTTGGAAAAATCGTTTTAATGCTTTGCACATTTTAGACGAAGAATTTTTCGAAATGAGCAAAAAGATGAATGACAAAATTATTGAAACGTATCCTGGTACTATAAAAAGCTTTAATTTTTATAGATTTTTTTCAATTATAGAGTTTGCCAAACCACTTCTAAAACTGGACCGCATGCTATATGACATGGAACTTATTGAATATTCTATTGTTACTTGTTGTAAAGATTTGGGTAAATCTTTATCTTCTTCCTCATGACCCCGGATAAAAAAGTTAGCGAATTTGGAGCTATTTTTGAAAAATAAAATTTTTGCCCCCCCCACACTATCTATGAGGAGTACCCTTCAGAAAAACGGTTCCTAACGCCATAGGCAATAATTTCAAAAATGTTTTCTTATATTTTATTCCGAATCATTCAAGATTATAAAAATCACTGACTTACGCTTCGGGATAGTGTCTTGACAGGTTCTAGTTACTCTCTATAGACATGCTTATTTTTTTTAGGTGTCCCATCTCTACTCGCCTTAGGAGACTTATGGACAAATAATGTTATGTTTGAACGCACTGATGACAATGTTCCCAACAAAGTTCTTGCTTTTGTAGATTTTCAATTAGCTTTTGAAGGTAAATTTTTGTCCTTATACTTATCTCATAAAGAACATTATCAACTTGTCCCCTCCGATTTTGCCGAAAGTGGGCTCAAAAGATTCCTTATACCCGACTTGATTATAAAAATTTTTTGGAATTATCGGTCCATACGGCTTCTTGACCGAGATATGAGTGTTTTGAAGAAGTTCACAGAATATAAAGTAAGTTGAATTACTTATTAATTTTGCCTAAACCAATAAAGGTTTATATATTGAAACGAAGATATCGAACATTAGAAAATTCAGAATTTACCGACCCGTTTGGACGAGCGATAGCTCATGAATTCCTTATAGTCTCAGGAATTCAATGAGCTATAGCTCGTTCCAAACGGATCGGTAAATTTTGAATTTTCTAATGTTCAATATTTTCGTTTCAATATGGAACCTTTATTGATTCAGGTAAAATTAATAAGTAATTCAACTTACTTTATAGTCTGTGAACTTCTTCAAAACGCTCATATCTCGGTCAAGAAACCGAATGGGCAGATAATTCCAAAAAATCTTATAATCAAATCGGGTATGAGAAATCTATTGAGCTCGGATTCGGCAAAATCGGAGGAGGGCAAGTTGATAGTGTTCCTTGTCAGCTTTAAGATTTTCATTATCCCCAAAAATCTAGATTCCAACCATCGGTCGGCAAGGTGGGGGGAGGGGACCCAGGTGAGGTAGTCCCCCACCATCTCATTAAATTCGGCTAACAAGATTTTAATTAAAAAAACGACCTTTTTTAGCTTGAAGTAGTCTTCTAACACCCAATTTTTATGGACCACCTTATATGTTCGACGAGGTCCATGAGGTGGTTCCCCCTCAATTGTAGGTTCATGAGTGAGTGGGTCAGAGGGGAGACCACCTTGCTGACCTATGATTCCAACGTCTTAACTTTGCTAAAACTCGTGAAAATGAGTCAATACCAGAAATTTACAAAAATATGAAATTATTTTAGGAAATCCAGCTTTTGATTTAGCCAGAATCCTCACTCTTTGCACCGATGCAGAAATTCGTAGGGAACTAGAGAGCTTTATATGTGATTTTTACTATGAAAATTTGGTTAAATTTATGGGAGAAAATGGAAGGAGACCTGATTTTAAGGCTGAACAAGTAATTTAAAATAATATCACTTATAAATCGATAAAGGCGTAAGATACTAAAAAAGTAATGCAAAATTTTTTATAAAGTTTGTAAATAGAAAAATTTAAGTTCAGAATCCTCTTCCGCCAAAAAATTACATTATTTAAAATTTTTTTAAATATACAGGGTGGCGCAAAAAAGGTTCCAATTTATCATTTTTTTCATGAATTTTGAACCTAAAGATTTCTTCCTAAAAATGACCATTTTAGGGGTAATTCGATGCAGAGAATCGATTGCACGCATTCCCGAAGCGCGAAAACACTTGTCTGACTCTGTTTCAGAATAAAAAAAATGCAAAAAAGACCATTTTCGCTGAAAAAACCCAATTTTTTCCTTAAACCAGGGTCAGGGAAGCATTTTTAATCTTCGGGAATGCGCGCAATCGCTTCTCTGAATCTAATTACCCCTAATTATTTTTAGGAAAAAATTTTTGGGGTCCAAAATTCATAAAAAAATGTTAAAACGAAATTTTTTTGCTCTACCTTGTAAATTTTTAGTTCAAAAAAGCATACGACTACGGCATGATAAATCAAGCTACATGGCTACCCATGATGAATATAGTCTTTAGCTCAAATCATGAAGTGACTGAAAATATTCAAGAAGCCAGAAATCAAAAATTAGCGCTACGTACAAAATTTGCTTTAGAAGATGCTGTCAAAAAGCTAGAAAGTCTTCAGCCATCATGGATTCAAACATCAGGTGCATAAAATTGTATTAAAAAACTTTTTTTGAAGAGTGATATAACGGCATAAAAGGGCGGCGCTAGGTCCAACTTTTTCTTGGGGAGTCCTCTTTTGAAAATTTTGGTAAAAAATAATTGCATTTTTATTCAAAAAGCGCATTTTTGTTCGAAATTTTGAAGATTTTTCATGAGAAATAGCATTTTTAGGTAAATTTTTTCATTTCTCGACTTTTTGGGAGTGGGGCTTCCACGGACCCTGCTGACCCCGCCAGCGCCGCCACTGTTCACACATTATCTTTTTTTATTGTTTAAAATTTTTGTTTATCATCTATTCTATATGTACAATAACTTATTACAATAAATGATACACAAAAACATAGAAAATTTTATTGCTCTGCTCTTAATCTTATTAAAGTAATTTCACAGAAATCTATCATTTTTACAGCAGGACCCCAATAATTGATCCCTGCTGAAATATAAATTTGAGTACCCGTTAGTAAATGCTTATGTAGGCCATGTAAATAGTTAACAAAGAAATAGGCAAAAGGATAAGTTATGTATAAGCCTCCGCCATGATGATGACCTAAATTTTTGACATAAAATTTTAGAGATCTGTTGTTCGGCCCAGGGGGGAGGTCACCTGCGTCCTCTGGATTCAAACCCGAGATAATAAATAAAGTGCAAATCCTGGTACACTAACCACTCGGCCATGTGAATCTTTAGCGTTTTTGTACAATATATACCTCGTTTTACTCATTTCGCTGAGCTGACAAGGGACCTGCATTCATATGATTGTTTCTATCCGGATTTTGAATTCGGATTCTAATTCAGAATCCAGATTCAGAATCCTAATTCAAAATTCGGATAGAAACAATCATGTGAATGCATAATTTAAAAAAAGCACTAGTACTGGGGGGAAAGCACAAGGTCTTTTGCGAGTCGAATGGTGTGACTTATTTTTAGAATTTCGAATTTTCTTCAATTTTTGCCAAAATAACCGCCTTGCTTAAACCTCTAAGAGTGTGCTAATGTTCACTCCATTCCTCCACCTTCAAGCGTATCTATATTTTTCACTCCACCACTCTCACTCCTCTCCTAGAGGCCGAAATATGATGTTAAAACCTGATAAAACTAGATCGACTTTCTGATTTGTCTCATCCAAAATTTTAGCAGCAGCGTGTGGTTGGTGCACTAAAAGTATTGTAGTGCCATTTTGTGGACAAGCACTCAATGCTTTCTCTGGATCCATTTTATGTCCTAAAAATCAATACGTCTTAGATAATGGTTTTAACTTCAAAAAATAACCATCTATAAAAAGACGTTTCGTAAAATAATCATCCACACCGGCAATACATATAGTTTCATTTGACTTTTGATACTTTGATATTATCTTATGGTCATTTAGCAGAACAGTAAGATTAAGTTGGTTTTGAAAGAATTCTATCCATTTGTCTATGTCACTGTGGTAATACTCATGGTTTCCTAAAATTTGTATGTTTCACAATTATCGTCGGTATCACAGTTACACAACCCCGGTACTCCCGGTAAAATTCGACCGGAGTGGGTCATGGGTCACGGGGTAGGAACGGGGGTGGGTCATGGAGAGGGGGTAGGTCATAGGGCGGAAGGTGGGGAGGGGGTAGGTCATAGGGCGGAAGAGGGATAGGTTATCGGTCCCCGGCGCCGGGGCCCGATTTTTTTAGAAGGTCTAAAAAAAAGATCGCCAAACTGCGGAGGGGGGGGGGGAGTGGGTCATAAAAACAAAAATTTTGGACCGGGGTCTGTGCAACTGTGGTCGGTATTGTGTTCCTCTGTCAAAAAACGCCCATGTAAAAAAATTAGCTACGGAAGCAATAAAATATTGTCTAAAACTCTAAAATTTTCACGATTTTCAAATAACGATATTAATTTTCGAATAACTCAATATTTTATGGGCCACTCGATTACTTTCTCGTAATTTTTTCTGGGAACCAAATTAATTTTTCTCAAAATTTTATACCTGTCACAGCAAACGTCCCATATTTCGACTTCAAATTAGCCAACGGTAAGGCACGTTCTGATAAATATGGCAAAAATCCATCTACTGTATCACCCACAACGGTTACCACATCTGGTTGAAGTGAATTAGAAATATCAACAATTTGTTTGACCCGTTTTTGTCCAACTGAAGGACCAATATGGATATCCGTAATCAGCGAAATTGAGAACTTTTCAAAACTTAGTGGCAAATTTTTGATTTTTAAATCGATTGATTTGACCTAAAAAATTTCTTTATACGGTCACATGTGTACAAATACCCCACCAGGAAGGGTGTAGCTAAGTTTTTGGGGTCCATTTTTTAATTTTATGTAGAAATGACCAAAAATTAACCAAAAATCGCATTTTTCATACAAATTTTGACGATTTTTTATATTTAAAAATGGCATTTTTTAGTGAAAAATTGATTATTTTTATGAAAAAATATTTTTGACAAATTGATTAATTTCTCTGATTTTTTGGGGAATGGTCTACGAACCCTGCTGATCCCCCATAGCTATCCCATTGCCACCAGGTGTATATGCTTTCTTACCGTTGGAGGTGAAGCAACAGCCAAAAATCCAACAGTAGTAAACAAAAATGCAGCCACAATGCAGAAAATGGTGTGTAGTTTTTTCGATTTTAATAGATAAATGTCTACATTTGGTAGAAGGAAGTCGATAAGTTTTTCAACAATTGTAGTCAATACTAAAAATATAGCCAAATGCATAAATATGGCAAAACATAAGAAGCTAAAAATTAATTTTAATATAGTGTGTCGTAGTCCATACGTGTGCAGGGACTCAATATTGTCTTTGAAAAGTGCGGGGTCTAAGTTCCTGCCTCCTAACGTTGGGGGGGGGGGGGGTCTGGGGAAATCGTCAACCAAAAAAGAGTCGCAAAATTACCATTTTGCTCAAAAATGCCATTTTTAGTCATTTTTTACCCAAAATGCATAACGAGCAAAAAAGATCACCAAAAAATTGAGGTAGGGGGAGGTCTGGCTTTCCAAATACGGGGAGGGGTCAATCATAGGTTGGCAAGGTGTGGGGTGGAGGGGTCCCCCGATGAGATGCCCCCTCAACTTTGGTCCATGAGTGAGTGGGTCAGGGGGAGACTCCCTCTCTTGCCGACCTATGTTAGAAATTTTTTTATCTGAAAATTTATTTGCTTGAGGTAGTCTTCTGACACCCAATTTATATATATATGTTCTGCGATGTCCATGCGGTAGTTTCCCCTCAATTTTGGGTTCATGATTGAGTGGGTCAGGGGGAGACTCCCTCCCCCTTGCCGACTTATGGGGTCAATATATACATTTGTTCAAAAATCCACAAATTCATTAAATTTTGATCATTTGAATTTTTCGAAAAATGTTAACTTTTCAAAATAAATGCTTTAGATCTCGATTTTTGTCACCATGGTTTTATAAGTAACAGACAAAATGCTTTGTTTAAACATGTTTCTTCTTTCCCTACCCACCCCACTCATAAAAATATTTAAAAAATACCATATCTCAACAATAATAGACCCATCCGGGACATAAATATAGTAAAATAACCATATAGAAAAAGAAGAGATCAAAAATATGGCAAGTAAAATTTTGAAAAGTTCTTTATACAAAATCGCCCATTTTATCGTCAATCTATAAAAATTGTTAAAAAATATAAAATTTCAAAATTTTTTACCCATTCAGCCTATACCATATCAACATCGAACCTAGACTCATAGCAATTAACGCCGAAGAAACTTCTTGTATTCTGTTAAATTGTGCATGCCTGACTCCCGTTAAGTTGTTTTTTATAATAAACAATAAAATTTCGAAAATTAGTATGAATAATAAAAGTAGACCCCATTTTTTAATAAACGCATTCATTAATGAAGTAAGTTTTCTTTTATATTTCGAAAATGCTTAAAAAGTCGATTTTTATTGGGCCCTAGTATAAGTTGTTGCGCCCAAAAAATATATAGAAAATCGGCATTTTTCACACGTTTTCGATGAAATTTTTTTCAGTCGTAGGTAAGAGTGTATGCTGAATACGATCCAATCAGTCTTTTTGAGCGAAACTCATGTTTTTGTGTCAATATACAAACTTTTTAAAAAAATCGGGTTTTTTTATACCCCTAAAATAGCTCAAAAATTTGTATTTCCTGAATCAGGGTTAGAGAAATTTTTTCATGCCTCGAAAATGCGCGCAATCAATTCTCCGACTAGAAAAGCCTTAGTAGGGTCGAAAATTTCGTCAAAATTCGACTTCTATAACCAAATATCGATATTTTAAAATTCATTTGCAACATTGAAAAAAAAACAATTGTTTGAAAAAGTCTGTATATTGACACGAAAACATGAGTTTCGCTCACAAAGACCTATTGGATCGTATTCAGCTTACACTCTTAGGAGTCATCCAGATGTTACGTAATCAACTTTTTGGTGGTTTACCCCCCCCCCCCCCCAACATGATTACGTAATATCTGGATGACCCCTTACCCACTACTGAAAAAAATTTCATCGAAAACGAATGAAAAATGCCGATTTTCTATATATTTTTTGAGCGGCAACAACTTATGCTACAACCCAATACATATAAAAAATTGAATTAAAAAAATACTTGAATTTTTGGTCACAATTTCCTTATCATCTTCACATTCGTCCGTTACAATTTGATTCTAAACTATCATTTTTATGCTAAGAACGATGACAAAAATTTTTGATCAAAGTGCGATTTGGACACAAAAATATGAGGTTTTGTGCCAAACATGATTTTATACACAAACTTAACATTAGGGTTATTTTTTTAAACTAATTTATAAAAAACTCTATATGTGCACTGGGAGAATCACTATTACCTGTAACTTTTCATTAACGCTTAATAATTCTTTTCCTAGTTCAATATTTTTTTGATGCATAGATGCATAGAAATAAGTAGAAAATTGAAATAAAAGTGGTAAGACTTTAAGTTGAAACCAATCAATTTTTTGAAAAAGGACAGCGAGAGACAGACTCGTTGAAGAGAGAAAGACCTCGGCTGGCTTCAACTTGTGCTTTGTTTGTTCCCATGGAAGTGGGAATGAAAATACATACTTTTAACAAAAAAAATATATGCCTCGTCATCCGAATTGTTTGATATCGTGTATTTGTTATGAAAGATTTATTTTATGAGTCATTGTTTTTAATGCATGGATAGTTAAGTATCAAAAATCCGAAAGTTCACAATGATAAAAATGCGTAGTAAAAAACTCATAGTGAGTAGTAAAGTGAACAGAATGTGTCATCAAATTGACAGAATCTGATAGATTTTGGCTGAATTTGTTGCTAAATTTGGGATGTGTACCAAACCACCTTCGCTTTTCCACTGGTTGACATTATTCTAAAAAATCCCTCTAGCGCTGCCACTGCCTCATTTGTATTGGGCCGATCCAACAGTTGTCGGCATTTGATAGTCGCATCTAATATTGGGAAAATGACTCCTCAGTGGGCTTTCTAGGCGAAAAATCATTGCCGACCGGAAATTTTTTCTTCTTTAATTTACACCTGAGGCCAAAGGGCTAAAAAATTGAATTTTCAAATAATTTTTAAATCTTCTGGATTTTTGTATTCAAGGGTTTTTCGACATGGAGAACTCGAACCCATTGGCGTGGGGAAGGGGCACTAGGGACGAGTGTCATAGGTAGGAGGGGGGGGGGGGGCAGGGGGACATGGCCCTCTAAAATCAGAAAAATTTTCACTTTTGATCCCCTTGTATTTTTGCCCACAATTTTTGAAAATTTTTTTAGAGAAGACAATGGTCCCCCCCCTTTTGATTTTTCACCAAAAATGACTAAAATTACCCCATTTTTTTACCAAAATGTCCAAAATTTCCCATGTTTTCAATAATATCGCAATTTTTTGAAAATAACTCATTTTTAAATCAATTTTCGTCAAAATTTGCAATTTTTGGCTTTATTTTTAAAATTTTTTATTGGTGACATTTTTGGACCCCCCCCCCCGAAATGGTACCCTAGCGTTGCCTATGGCAAGTGCCACCCCGTCAAGGGCCGAAATACCCAATCATAAGGGCCCCCTTATATTTTTGTGAAAAAAAGACCTTTTTCGGGAAAGTGCCCCTTAGTCAATCCTGTTTACGCCACTACTCGAGCATGAAGAAATTTTTTTTGATCACTGAAAGTTACACCTAAGAAGGGTATACTCCCTAAAACGGTTTCATAAATAAAAATGGTTTTAAAATTTCTAAATCAGCGTCAGGGAAATTATTTCATATTCAAAAATGCGCGCAATCGATTTCCCACTTAGAAAACCCCTAATCGACCGATTTACCAAAAAAATCCAAACTTTTGTTAATTTAAGCTTCAATCATCCATCCCTTTGTCATAATCATTGAAGTATTTATACGGCTCGGCAATATGTGCTATCTATACCCCGCCTAGAAAGATCCCAGAGGGGTCATTTTTGCAAAGATTCAACGCAACCTGGAATTTTTGTCAAATATTTAAAAATTAAGCTACAAACTACACAAAAAGTCACAATTCTAAATCATACAGACATATTTTGATTTCATGTTTTTTATTCTATTGTGTTTTATTTCATTTCAATTTTTGAGAGCCCATTCGATTCGAATAGGGCAAAATGGTAAAACTTAAAAGACTAAGAAGTTTATCACAGTTAAAGGCTTATCACGGTTATTAAAAATAATAAATATATAAATAAATAAAAATAAATATAAGTAAATATATAAAATCACATATTTAGATCAATGTTTTCGTCGCTTTCGGATTGGTTTGTATAAATTAGATCCGTTTTATTATTAATCACTTCGAAAAGTTCATCCATGACTTTTAAAAAATGCAATGAATTTTCAGCGAAAATTTGATGACCCGCATTATCGATTAACTATAAAAAAATATATATACGAAAAAATAAGATAGAAAAAGGGGTCTGACTAAAAGACGCATTGGTGCTGTTATAGTGACTTAGAAAGGGGCAGAATTGGACGAAACCGAAAAACTTTCAGTTCCAAAAAACGTCCAGTTTTTCCGCATGTGGGCGGCGGTCTGTCGTGGGCTGCTGGACAACAGGGCAGGGTTGTGGGTTTATGCCGAGTGGCCAAATGGGGTTGTGCCGAAGGAGCAACAAGAATTTGTGCACTTTAAAATTTTTTTAGCTTGACTTTGTCTGTTTTGGTCTGACGTCACGACAGACCCGGATTGTACCAAGAGGACAAGAGGGTTTTTTTCAAATTTCCGACAGATCACGAACCCACGTGTGGTTCCAGGTTGTCTTTTCCAAATTTTTGAGATTCCGGTTATGGTCCCATCCAAAATTTTTTTAGTTCCGGTTCCACTAATAAAACAGTGTCGCAATTTTTTTAAATTGTCATTTTTAAGCTGGAATTAATAAGAAACTGACAATTTTCGGCGAAAAATTGATGAATTTTTATGAAAAGAAGAAAAATTTTAGTAAAAATTTGATTTATTTTGAAAAATTTTCAGTTTGGTTCCACCTGTTTCATCGTGGGATGAAAAGTACGAAAAACTGAAAACTGATGATGATTGGCTATCGAGTTCGAGGGAAAAACAAACCTATTAAAAAAAATTTGCTATGAATCATCAATCGAACTCGATGACCAAAAGTAATCGGTAATAAAGTCTCAGATGAAAAACCGATAACCAATAGTCATCAGGTTTTTCCTTATTTAATCAAGCTGGACATTTTCCATTTTTAAGTGCCGAACCAACTTCGGATCGGTTGAGTTGTAAATTTTTAGTTTTTAAATAAAAGTTTTCTATAAACCAAGTTTTTCGTGTTTAATGTTCGCTAAAACACCACCTTTTTTGTGGTTTTGGATTCGGTTCCTGGAACTGATAACGAAACCGGGCCATTAGATAGGCATAACCAGGAAGGGGGCATTGACATGCCCCTCCTTCGCACCCTAACTGAAGTCCCGAAAAAACATATAAGGGTGTCGAATTAAAATTTAAAACCCCCCTAAAAAACAGCCCAAAAACGGATTTTTTTATTTTTGACAAATTGTTCTAAGTCCTGAAAAATGTGTGTTTTTTTGAATTTTTATCTTAAAAAAATAAAAATTCAGAAAATGAAATTTTATGACTTTTTTCCAAAACCCAGTCGACTCAACTGAAAAAAGCCCTCCATTTTTTGCAGACTTCATTATCTTATCTCTAAAAAAATGCTAAATGCGACACTTGGGACCGTCACTTGGATGGATCTTTTAGACAATTCCATTTAAATTCGCTTACATGAATTTTTACATACGATACACTCCTCTGATATTTTATAGAATAACCAGGTGTAGTATCTACCCAACTTTCTTGTCCATATAGAAATGTTATCGGAATTTTCCGGTCTAGCAGATGAATCCTACATTTTTAATTTATATTTTTTAAATGTTGTGGCTTACCTATGGATCATCGGACGTTTAGCTTCACCTAGTAATAAATTCATATTTTTGAAGGCAACTTCACCAGAAGGTTTTTGAGCATTGTTCAAATAATTATAGTCATAAATAGCTTCAGTGTTATACCAACCTTCCATTTCAGGGCGGAATTTTTTCATGATTTTTGGAGCTAAACTTGGGACAACTTTAATTTTTAAGAGACGATGTCTCAAAATCTCGAACCAGTCTTGAATGAAGGGTGGCCATAGTAACGAAAATTCGAATCAATTTTTGAAACCGTGGTATACC
>JAQGCO010000021.1:0-20084 GCA_034700925.1 Acrobeloides cf. buchneri Gr-Nem-00862
ATTCAGAACATGCCGTAAAAACAAAAAATGCTCCATTTTTCATGATCTTTCCGAATATATCTTTTTTTTCATATGGTTGTAAATTACTGGACTGGTCCTTTAAACATCCCCGATATCGATTTCTCCGATTTTTTCCAATTATAGCTCATTTTTTACGACATACCGCGTGCCAATGCCTTTCTTTATGCTCCAATTCGTGATGCTCTCTAGCAATTGTGAATAATAACTGAGTTGTTTCATTTTTACAACATTTACAATCATCTTCTTGGGGCTTAGGACTATCTTCTATTAGGTCGATTTCTTGCCACCTAAATTTTTTTATTTTTAAAGCATTTTTGAGTACCCCTTATGTTTCATTTTTTGAAAAAAATTTTTCGCAAATTTCAATTCTTTAATCAGATTTATCCATTTTTTATCAGAATTTTTCCTTTAAAAATTCAATTTTTCACTTGAAAATTCTTTGGAGTCTAGTCCCCCCCCCAAAATAGTGGCTTGTTCTGTCATTTGAGAGTATAGCCACAAATATCCAATATTTCTTACGTAGGTATAAAAATCTCGTCATAATGAGCTTCGTTGGCTAATTTAGCCAGTGCTTCGTGAATCTCATTACTAGGTAGTTGAATATTTCGTATAGATCGATTTTTAGAATTTGATTCATGAGAAAGTCTCCAGCCCTAAAACTTTTTATTACAATTATTTCCCGACCAGAAATATACCTGGCTAAAGAAATCTTTTACAAATTTTCCTTCAGACCTCCTCAAAATTGGTGGGGGTCTAGATGGCTTGTGATTAGCTTTGCGTTTACGAGCGAGAGATTTTTTCAGTAGTTTTTTGTGGATGGGTGAGGAGATGATTGTCTTCTTGGGTAGTTGTTGTTTTCGGTTCTTTAGTGGTGAGGTGGTGGGTGTGGTCGGCTTTTTCTGAAAATGTAGAAAAAAAATTATCACCATCGGAGGCGGGCAATAGGAACGAATGCACTGCACAAAAAAATTCCGTACGGATCTCTGGCACATGAATTTTCCGCACATTTACACATCCGCACAGATTTTCCGCACAAGGATCTTCCACACATTTTTTTCATATAAAAGCTTGAATTTCAATAAAATCGTGTTTATTGAAACGACTGGCAAAAAATCTTTAAAAAATGTGAGATAAAAATTCAAAAATGTGCGGTCAATCCCTTAAAAAACTGTGCGGTGCATTCGTTCCTATTACCCGGAGGCGTACTCCTAAAATTAGATACTCCTTCACTCCTATAGATAAGAGGTATTTTGTAGATCCACATCGTTGGATTTTCGCTTCAATACACACTCTTATTTCCCTGAATCAGGGTCAAGGAAGCATTTTCACGCTTCAAGAATGCGCGCAATCGATTTTTCGCCTAGAAATTACCCTAAAAAATCAGTTTTTAGAAGAAAATCGGAAAAATTTTCGCGTTGAAACGCAGTTCTATCCTGATTTTCAGGGTCAAACTTAATTTTTCATGCTCCGAAAATGCGCGCAATCGATTTTTCGCCTAGAAATTACCCTAAAAAGTCGATTTTTAGAAGAAAATCGGAAAAAAAATTTTTGAAAAAAATCACGTGGGTGGCCCCCCCCCATGTAGACGAGCTCCAAATCTTTTCGAGTTTTTATTGATGAAATTTAGAGACCCTTGTCCCCCTTACTTGTCACCTTGCCTATCAGTAAGAGGAGGAGAAGAAACTAACGATGAAAATTTTGGTACTCCTTCCAATATCGATCTTCATAGGAGTGAAAGAGTATCAAAAATTTTGGACGGATGAATTCTTTCATACCTTTTTCGGAGATTTTCTCTTTTTACTCTCATCACTTGTGAAGAATTTTTGCAAGGTTTTAGAATCTTTTTTGACATAATCAACTTCTTGGAACATTTCTTTTCTGTAAAAAAATAAAGTTTCGATTTTTTTAATTTAAGAAAAATTCAACCTCTGATTCAAAACATCCTTTGACAAATGAGCATCATGCCAAAAGTAGTCGATAAAATGCCGTTCCAGGGATTTACCTTTTTGGGGTAAAATTGACGGTTGGTTCGAGCTGTTGGGGGTTAAATTTTGTCGAATTAGTCTCGGCCTGGTTCTATTTTGGTATATTGTAGGGATAGGTCGGCATCTGGCACAGGTAAGAGTAGAATCGTCAAGTTTTTCTTTGTGCTCTTCATCTTCGAGTTTTAAGCTCGGGAAACGGGCTAGCTAAAAATATATATACTAGCCTGAATCTTCGCCTATTAGCGCGGATTCAGGACCCAAATTCAATTTTTCTATATAGCATACTATATTCCACTCTTCATCTACGAAAAAAATCAATTTTACCAAATGCCTGTATAAGGATTTTTTTGAAAAACTTTGCAAAATTTCTTTTTTTTTTGGACGCGATCGCTTCTTTTCTCAATTTTAGGGTCGCCACAAGCACTACACAAGCTATCGTACGAAAGTACGACGGCCCCACAAGCTATCGTACCAAATCATCGTGCCATCGTAAAATTAACGTAAAGGTACGATGAAATCGCCACAAGCTGTCGTACGACGCAGTACGATGGCATCGTACGAAATTCGTACGATAGCTTGTGCCGTTGCTTGTGGTGGTACGATAGCTTGTGCCGACCCTTAAAATGTGGCTGATTTGCGGGGGGGAGGGGGATTTTTTCGTAAGGACGCTGGATTTTTAGCGAAATGCCTTGTATTGATCGCGACCCGCCTTTTTTTACTTCTTTGACAACTAACCATTTCCCGTTGCTTTTTCGCTAGCATCGCTTCAACTTCTTGAAACCTTCTCATACACTTAATATCTGTTGCAATGATTTTTGCACGTGCTTGAAAAAATTCGAAATTTTCTTGGTCATTTATTTCGCCATCACCAAAAATTGACTCCTCATCCGAACTTTTATCGGTCAACTCGTCCGGATCGTCATTTTTTGCTGGGTTTTCTTCGAATCTTTCCCAAGTTCTTTTGTCGTGCTCTTTTGAGGTGCTAGGGGATGAGAGACAAGGTTCTTCGAAAACGAATTCGTAAAGCTCGGTGGAGAGAAATTTTTGAACTTGAGGTCTTTGTCGAACTTTTCTCATATAGCGCACGAGTTGATATGAAGTTAGGGATTTTATCTAAAAGTGAAAGTTTTTGATAAGTTAGAGGATCGTTAGCTCAGACAAGGGGGTGAAGGGAAGGGTTCAATAGTAAAAAATACTTTAAAGGGGGAGGGAACTTTACGGCCGGGTAGAAAATTTTCTATGACCCTATGAGGGTTTTTCTATGCGAGAAATCGATCGCGCGCATTGAGAAATCTTGAAAACGCTTGCCTGAATCAGGCAAAAAATCGATTTTTGCCTGATTCAGGGAAGCGTTTTCATAATTTCTCAATGCGCACAATCGATTTCTCGCATAGAAAAAAACAGGCTTTAAGGGTCATGTTTTATTCTTGTTGACCCCCCACATATGTATAGGGTGAGAGGGCACGGCAAACCAAAGAGGAAAAGGTGCAAGATCAAAATTTTTTTAATTTTGACCCTTGCCTGCACCTTTTCGGAATTTTGGTGCGCCGTGCCTCTTCATAAATAACGAGAAGAGACGGCAATAAAAATATTTTAAACCTTACTTGAGGTATTTTACTGATCAAAGGTTGATCAAATTTATATTTATCCAATTTTTCGCTCAACAATTTTTTCTTTTGTGCTTCCGTCAGCTTTTTCTCAGCCTGATGGTTACTCCTAAAAATTTTATAGAATTTTTTTCAAAATATAAATACCCATCGGATTTTCTTCTACTTAATTTAAACCCAAAATCTTCTGTCCCTTGAGGACTTTGCAGATTTTTAGATAAGCTTTCAGATTTTCTCCTCTGGTCCATTTTTCCATTGGGGGATGTCATTTGATGGTTACTAAAATTTGTAACCTATGTAAGAGAAACAAGTTCATTTTCATACCTCATCGACTTCCTTCTAGATCTATTCACTTCTTTCGAGGTTGATGGTATATCTGGAAAGTCTTTCAAGCCTCTACTCTCTTTGTAAAAAGATCTCGCTTCTTGGCATGCAGAATTAATCATTTTAAACATTTGTTCATAAGTCTCGTCACTGGGTAGAGTGAGATCATCGATTGTTTCACTAGTTGTATTGGTATAAGGAGAATATTGAGATCCGGGGGCGGATATTATGTTATTAAAGTCGATATTGGAGCCATTTTGAGGGTAGATTTCTTTATTATACGATTGTGGTGAAGGCTAAAATTTTAGGTTGATTTTTAAGAAATGCGGTAGGCAAGGTGCCTCCTAAAGAATTAATCGCAAGATCGACTTTTCACATTTTTGGTCCCTTTCCATTAGAGATCAGCAAGATCAAGATTTTGATCAAAATTTTAAACAAAATCAAGCATGTTTAACAAAAAATTTCGTAGCGCTAATCGCAGAGACAAAAAAGGTCGCCAAAAATTTTTTGAGGGCGTCACCAGGCCCGTAGCTACGTTGGGACCCGGCCCCCCCCCGAAATAAAAAAATTGAATTTTTTTCGCAATGGTCCCTCTTATGCTTTTGCTCAAATTTTCGAATTTTTTCTAAAATCATAATGGTCATCCATTATGATTTTTCACCAAAATTTTAATTTTTTGCCAAAAAATTCCAAAATTTATATTTTTTTCTTCAAAATTCATCATTTTTTGCCCAAAATAGTTAATTTCTGAGCATTTCCAGCTTAAAAAATAAGCATTTTTCAAACAAAATTTCATGAAAAAATCACATAAGAGAGACCCTTATGATTTTTATCAAATTTTGAAAAAAAATTTTTAAAAACATAAGGGTCCCCTTTTGTGGAACCCTTATGATCGGGGCCGCCCCCGAAACGGACCCCCTTCCTATGGGCCTGGGCGCCACCCCTTAGGAGAAGCCCTTCCTAGAGCCCTGCTGTGGTAGATAGGGAATAACGCCTAAGGGAGAGGATAGCGCCACGACGATAAAAAGATCGCAATTACAGGGGGATAGGTAAGTGCCTCCATATTGTAAATTTTTATCACTTGATGTGAACAGTGCTCTAGGCGGGGGAGGGGGATAATTACCCCCCTAAAATTTCAAAAATTCATTGAAAATGAGGAAAATCCAAAATTACCCCCCCCCCCCAATTTTTTCTGCCTACGGCACTGGATGTGAGATTAAGTTAATTCGAAAATCGTTCTTAACCCTCAAATAATTACCGGAATAGAACTGATGTTACTGGAGCTATCACTAAACGACAAATTTGGATCAATCTTCCTCGGTCGACCCCTCTTTTTCTTTTCCAAGTTTGGACCCATAAACATATCTGGTTTGAAAAACCCATTCGCAAATTTTGGTACAATATTATCTTTGAAGTTTTCTATATTAGGAGAAGGCTCAATAACCGTCTTGAAGTTACAACCTAAATTTTTTTATTAACAAACTCCAAAAAATTCAATATTACCATTAATCGAATCATTCGATGAGTCTTTGGTGGGAATAAAGAAATTCGAGGTAGAATTTGAATTTGGCGAAACAATTTCCATTTAATAGAAATGAAAAACTAGCGTCAGAAGGGCATTTTGTAGTGATGAAAAAACTGAAGAAACAAACTTATCGATTTTTTAGTGCACGAAAAAAGTTCAACTTTATTTTAAAAAGTCAAGATATCGATTTCTTGAATAACGCAAAAATTTTACATCAATTTTTTAAACTTTTCATAGTGCCACTAGATAGACTAAACAAATATTGAGCACACGTGAAACGGGTGAAAATTTCACAATATGGAAGCGTTTTTCGCCTGACGCAAGTAAAGAAAAGAAACCTTTTTGGGCTTCCGTTTTTATAAATGAGCAAATAATGAAACGAAAATGTTTTAAACGAAGTGCCAAATGCGGGAAATGCAAAATTGCAAAACCAAGCGCGAAAAAGTTCAACGCTTGATTTTTTACGAAATTTTTTGAGAAAATGGCTTTGATTTCGAAAAATTAGAGATGGCGTATTTGCAGGACGGGATTTTCAAAATTTGCGGGGTGGAGTTTACCAAAAAAATCGTGCGCGCGGGGCGGGTCCCGCCTCTTACACTTCACTCGCAGGGCTTGTGAGTGACACGCGAGTAGACCCTTCCAGGGCTAAAATTGACTCGCATGATAGTTTTTCGAAGGTTCCATATAGTGAAACTTTCGAAAAACCATCATGCGAGTAAATTTTATCCCTGGAAGGGTCTACTCGCGCGTCACTCGCAAGCCCTGCGAGTGAAATATAGGGGGGCCCTTATGTCACAAAACGTGCCACAAAATTTTTAAAGGGTTACTACTTTTTCGTGCGATTTTCTCCTTTTTCTATCGATTTTCATCAAAAGTAACCTTTAAAAAATTGTAGAAGAAATCAAGCTCTACAACTTTGGTAAAAGATTTTGAACGAATCTTTTTAGAAATTGATAAAATTCATTATCAAATAAGTATCCTTAAAAAATTTTTGTGACACCCAAAGCTCGGTTTTCTCGAAAAGTTTGTTTTAATATACACTGTCTATTTTAAGCTTTCTGTTTTCTTTTTTTCTAATTTATCACTTTTTTATAAAGAAGATGAAGTTTGAACAGTTTGGTATTTCTCATACAAATCCTTTTTTATCGGATGCACTTGAAGCGGTTTCTATAAAATTTGGTAATTTTTTAAAACTTTAAAAGCTATCGAAAAGTTTTATAACTTGATCTTTTCGAATATTCCAGTTTTTTGCTAAAAGGTTTAACCTTTAAAAGTGTTTTTGAAAGTTTAAAAGTAATTTTCAATGGTTTAAGAAAGATAACCTCCCATCATTTTTACTTTATCCACTCAATTTTTTTGCTTTTTTCTTTAAAAAATATAGCTGACTTTTAATACAATTTTTGATTATATTTTTTAGTGAACGACATAGAACAAATTCCAACAATTGATGGATTTCACCCAGAATTTGCACACCAACACTTTGGTGAATCGTATGTTTTTTTACTTTAACAATATCCCTTATTTTTAGCGAGAAAATTATTGGATACAAGAATTTGGACATTTCTTTGGTTTATTCCGATGCTTCAATGTTTCTTTACCCAGAGATCAAGTATGACACGAAAGTTGCTGCTAGCCAAGATATTGAGGTGAGCAGTTTTCATTCATATTTTTATCTAAATTTTATTTTTTAGCCAGATGATATTTTGTTTAAATTGAAAGACCAACTACCGCAGGAACAAATGGATATGATGGTTTTGGACATCGTGGCCTTTAAGAAAAAATTAGAGGAGCAGAAGAAATTTCACCCATTTGGTGAAGTCGCTGGGGTTATTCGGCAAGGGGACACCGAGTATCGAATGTACAAAGTTACAGAGTTTAACGAAGAGTACTCGAACTATTTGACAAGGATCCAAACTCTGTCTCTATTTTATATTGATGCAGCTGAATATACAGACAATGAAGATTCACGCTTTTTTAGTTATACCATGTAAGCAGTGGCGACCAGGGCTATGTCGGAACATGTCCAAATACCGGAACGGAAAATGAACAGCCAAAATGACCAATACGGAACAAAATTCTTGAATTTTCCTTTGGTCCTTTATGTTTTTGCTCTAAAATTCCAAAATTTGGGCAAAAACATAATGGGGACCAAGGAGATTTTTTTGATTTATAAAAAAGATTTCAAAAGTTACCTTGGTCCCCCCTATGTTTTTTCACACCGATAGGCACGAAATTTTTTAGTTGAAACCCTTGTGTTAAGAAAAAACCAACTGCATGTAAGGGTTTTAAATTATTATGGATTTTGGAGCCTTTTTGAAAAATTAAAATTTAGCCTATTTTATTCGGCGTAGTGTTGCAAAAAATTTTGTATACTCACTTTTTTAAGGTTCGAAGTCACAAAAAGCCCTGAGGACGGTCGAGATGTTTTCAAACTTATGGGCTATGCCATTCTATACAATTTCTATGCCCACCCAAGCATGGTTCGACCACGCATCGCTCAGATTTTGGTTCTTCCTCAATATCGTGGAAAAGGCACCGGCGCTAAATTCTTGAAAGCAATTTACACGGATTTGAGAAAGGATCCTAATGTTAAGGACATCACAGGTATTTACTGGATTTTTTAATTTTTTTGACTAAATAATTTTTAGCAGAAACTCCTGCCGATGCATTTGTTTTTCTTCGAGATTATGTAGATTGCATTGATTGCAACCAACTTGAGTCGTTTAAGAAAGAAAAGTTGCTGAAGGGATTTACTAAAGCAATGGAGGAAGAAGCCCAGAAAATTTTGAAGATTCATCCGGTGCGCAAAATTTAAATTTTTGGTTCGAAAAGCAATTTTTTGTTCAAGATGTGTCCAAAAGAATAGATTTTAATTTGAACTCAAAAATCGATTTTTCGAGCAATTTTGAGTTCAAAAATCGATCAAGAAAGAAAATCTGATTCCTCAAAAATCTATTTTTTGAGCAATTTTGAGGGTACTTATATAGAATACACCCACTATGTAGCCCATAATGGGTATATTCTATATAAGTACCATTTTAGCTCAACAAGTGATTTTTCGGGCGGATTTTAGCTATTTTCATGTTGTTGGAGCCATTTTGACGACTTGAAATCTAAAAAAGTTGAATTTGTTAAAAATTTTTTACCATTTTAGAAGCAGTCACGACGTGTCTACGAAATTCTCCGACTTTATCACACTGATACCGGAAACCCAGCTGAGGAGACCGCCTATAAGGCCATGGTGAAAGCTCGCCTTGAAAAACCAATGCGCCGTGGGCAAAGTGACTGGGTTAAGCTACGAAAAGTTTTGGATGATGAAGAGTTCCAAGTGATGGCCATAGCGAATTCGGAAGAGCGCAAGCAAGAGCTGTTGGAACAGAACTACGAGAAGGTAATGGAAGAATACCAGTTGGTGCTCTCAAGACTCAAAAGTTTTGCCGCTGAACATGGCTTCTAATTCTCTTAATTTAAATTGTTTGTTCATTTTGTTTGCTTATTTGACCTATTATTAAATAAAATTTAAATTTGGTTGTTATTTTTAAAATAGAGTTTTTGAACTCTTAAATGTTATTTTTTAGTTTAAAAGTTTTTTAAATGTAATCTCAAAATTTGAGATCGGCAAAATCAAAATTTTTATTTTCCTGCCTCCTATTCATTTTCAGGAGGAATGAGGGGTGCGCAACCACAATAGGAGTTACTCCCAAATTACTGGGGCTTTTTGCGCATGCCCAACGTACTGGAGACATGGGATTCACATGCTTAAGGCTTCGGAAAACCGAACTTAGACGCTCCGGGCCCAACGTTGCTTAACTCGGACTGTCCGGCGGGAGAACTAAGCTTCCTTGATAAAAATTTTGATGTCCAAAATTTTCCACTCACCAAAAATTCTTTTCTATTGGCATGCTTTCGCCGATCTCTACTCAAAATTTTAGAAACCGTATAAATCAAAATGATTATCCCAGTGCGCTGCTTCACATGTGGAAAAGTGATTGGAAATAAATGGGAAGCCTATTTGGGTCTGCTCCAAGGTGATTACTCTGAAGGCGATGCAATGGATGCCTTGAATTTGCGACGCTATTGTTGCCGTCGAATGGTGCTGTCACATGTCGATTTGATTGAGAAACTCTTAAATTACCACCCGCTGGAAAAATAATTTATCTATGTTGTATATATATATTGATTTCTTATTTCTGATATATTTTTATTTTGTGTGCAAATAAATATATTTTAAAGGGTTGTTTACGTATTTGGTTTATGCTATTTGTAATTATTTAAAATTTGTTTGAATTGTAACGTGCACTGGACAGCGTATTGTGACAATTGTCACCGGTCTTAAATATGCGAAATTTTGGGCACGATAAAAATTTGCTCGACGCGACATTTTTTTGTCAAAACATAAGGGGAGCCTTCGGATTTTCTAAACTTTTTTTGGCCCATGGGGGTATACATATACACCCATTTCGTACTGCATTGATTTGTTAAAGACGCCCCAAGAATCTTTCTATACCAAATTTATTAGCAATACATTTTCCTATAAAAAGTTAGCCGCCCTCAAAGGTACATACCCTATAATAACACATAAAGAACCACATCTTGAAAAAATCGTACATCTCCAGAGAAATTCGTCCCACAATTTTTTTAACACTCTTTTACGTTAGATCTCTCAAATAACATTTTTTGTCGCATCATGCCAGGACTTTTGCACCCTGTATACAGAATTTTTCTGGATAGCTTCAATTAATTTTTTCAAATTTTACAGTTTTGATTTTTTTAAACCACTTTTTAGATGTCCGATCGAAACCCTTATTCTTTTCCCTATCAACCTTATCCTATTCAGCTTTCCTTAATGAAAGCTTTCTATGATGCCCTTCAAGAACAAAAGATTGCTATATTAGAGTCTCCTACTGGTACAGGAAAATCTTTGAGCACGATTTGTGCGGCTTTAACCTGGCTAGAAGATTTTAACCGAGCACAAGAAGAGGAAATTCAGAGGAAGCTTGTTGAAGTGGAGAAAACTGAACAAGGTGGGGTCAATTTTTGCTTATATGTGCATGTTTTGTTATTATTGCTGCATGTTTCTATACCTAGTTATAATTTTTGGTCATATTTTTATATTTGCCTACAGTGGCGTAGCGCAACTCGAATTTTAGGGCCACTCCCCCAGATGGCGACCTTTTTTGGGTCACCGCGCTGAGCGAGGCGAAATTTTTAAAAAATCTTTACTTTAAATTTAAAAAAGCGTCGCATTTGCGAATTTTTGAGTGTAATTACGCTTCTGAAAATTTGAATTTTTTTTTAAACTTTGGGCAAAAATATAAGGGGGCATTAGGGAAATTTTTCGGATTTTGTAGGGGCCCGAGCCTAGCAGGCACTACACCACTGTGTGCTTATATATTTATCTTGTATATGCTGTGATTTGCCATAATGCTATAGAGTACAATTGATTTTTTGCTCACTAATTGGTTGAGCATATGCTGTCATGGTGTTGTAGTTCTGGGGTTTGTCTTATATTTGGCTAGACAATTGCTATTTTGCCAACTATTTTTGAGTATAATTTATTTACATAGAGTATAAAATACACAATTTACATCAGCTTCTGTGATATCAATATGAAAATATCTTCACCAATAATGATTCTGAAGCCATTCGTGGATTGATCGACGTTCATTCCGTTATCCTAAACAAGGAATATTCAAACTTATCTATCGACGATATTTTTTTCTTACCTCGAGACACCACTTGACTTGTTCTCTAGTCAGTCTATGGCATTTAAATCTGGATTCTCCAAATGAATATTCATCCGCTTCTAATACACCACCTTGGACCTAAATAAGTTTATGTATGAATAAAGTTGTTAAATTTTTGATTGTTTTCTAGTTAAACTAGTTTGATTTTGAAGAATTACCAAAAATCCTCCTGGCTTGATTAAACTGCATGCTCCTTTTACCGCTTGTTGATACTCTTCATATGTTTCACTAGCATATTCTAGGCAAAACACAGTCGTAACTACATCAAATTGTTTTGGAATATCGATGCCTTCTTTCTTGAAATGTACTCCTTGTACAACAGGTTCTTTGAACACATTGACCTAGAAAGAGAAATTGAATATTTTTATACTTTTTGGTATTTGAATTATTATTCTTTCCTAATTTTCTCCAATGGCTTACATTAAGAACCGCTCTCATCCGACTTCTCGCTAGACCTTGCATCATTTCCGGCGTTTCTCTACTCGATTCTATACTTTCTATCCATTTACACACGTTTGTCCAATCAAATGGGCTTTCATTCTTTATCCAAGAAGTCAATGTTTCTCGATTGCATTGAGCATAATCCGAAGTAAATATATTGACAGCTCTGTGTCTAACCGAAATTGGTACATACACAGTTGGACCTATGAGTTAATTATAGTTATTGTGGGTTCAGAGATTTTTGATTATTGAATACCTGCGCCTAGATCTAGTAGATTTTCTATCTTTTCTGGTAGTCGATATAATATTCCTGGTAGAAAGAATAAGATCATTTGCATAGCTCCATCTTCTTTATGGGTTTTGTAAAAGCCTTCGAGATAGTCCAATGGTTTGAACTAAAATGATTTGTTTAGTTTTCTTAGAACATTTTTTTGGACTGAAAAATTTGTACTTTAGTTTTTTGTGTTGACGCTGTCTTACCTTTGTATCATGTTCTTTGGCTGAATATAGCAGTTGTGTTTCCTTCTTGGTAGTCTCAGAATCTATTTCTTCTGGTTTTTCTTTATCAATTTGCAATTTTTCGAGTCGATGTTCCAAGGACTCCATATTTTCATTGCTGCTAGGCATTTTTTTTTTGTGGAAAACTATAAACACATGTCATAGAATAACTTATGAGATAAAACATGATAATCACGCTCTATTTCAATTGTTTGATGTTTGGCACATAGGTCAATTTCACGGAAGGTCATTCACTTATTTATCCTTATTGGTTATTTAATCTTTATATACAGCCACAAGGGCCGCGATAAAACTATGGAACAATAACATTCGGAACGAAAATTTTTTTGAAAATGGCCGTTTTTATGCTGAAAATGCTAAGAAAATAACGATTTTTGATGAAAAATCATGAAGGGGACCATTAGGTTTTTAGAAAAAAATTTTGGTCAAAAACATAGGAGGGGGGGGGTTAGTAAAATTTTTTGGATTTTGGAGTGGGTCGGCCCCCCCCCTGTTACGCCACTGTCTTCTGCGATTGTGTTTAGCTCACCCCATAGTCAACGGATGGTAGGGGAGTTTCTAAGGATACCACTCTAGAGGAAAGACCAGCACCTCCCCCCCCCCCAATACATTTTGTATGGGATATCTTGATATTTACAACACTAAACTAGACAGCAACAAAACATACTGCGAAAATGAAATATGTTTTAAAAACAGCAATAAAAGAACTAATTCCTAGTTTCACATACAAAGAACAGATTGGCTAGCCGCCAGATAGTCTAACAAGTAAGAAAGAAGATGGCGATTGTTGCTCAGTTCATCCAGACTCTCTATCTTGGTTTCTTTCAACAACTTTCTCTTCGATTTTGTTCAGCAGAGAGATTGAGAAAAAGGTTAAGCATGGCCGAGCCGGTAATCATCGGCTTTTGAAGAGTGTAGGTGGTATGATTGTAAAAGCTGCTCACTGTGTATATGTGTACTCGGAACTTTAGCATTAACCACTTGGTCGTCAGCCGCGAGTTTGCGGAATCTTCACATATCAATGAATTGAAAATAATAAAAATCAAAATATTTATTATGAGAAAAAATGATCGGTGAAAAATTTAGTCATACATCAAAGATGGATTGGAAAAGGTGTTGATTTATTCTCTGTAGTGTATTGTATTTTTATGTATATTAAAACAATGATTTAAACTCATTTTAAACGGATTATTGTTTGTGATATGGAAATAAAGATTGTTGTCGTCATTGTGCTCTTGGTACATGTAAACTTGAACTTATGAGTTCAAGTAGCTTATTAAATTGAGCAGAAAAATTATTTTTTATAAAATTGATATTTTTTGAACTCATCGAACGTTTAAAAAGATGATGAAAAATTCATTTTGATATGAATGTATTAAAGGGAGTGCAAATTAGGGCCCTTTCTCCAAAAAATTTTTTTATTGAAAAACGACCTTCTAGAGGTAAAAATAGGATGAAAAATCGATTGCGCACATCCCCGTCGCGTGAAAATGCTTTTTTCACGTTATTTTCGCGAAAATAACACTATTCTCTTTGACGTTTGGAATTATGCAAATTTTAAGCAAACGTGAAATAGTGCTATTTTCGCGAAAACAAGGTGAAGGAAGCATTTTCACGCGACGAGGATGTACGCAATCGATTTTTCACCCTATTTTTACCCCTAGAAGATCATTTTTCAACAAAAAATTTTTAGAGAAAGAGGCCTAATTTGCACCCCCTTTAATACCAGAGAACGAAAAGAGCCGAGGCCCTCAAAGCTCCGGCCCCATAGGCCCGGACCTCAGCCCCCATGGGGGTACAGGCGCTTAGTTTTTTATAGTTCGAAGCGGCAAAAGCTCTTTTTACTAAGTTTTTGCTCTTTGATAAGTTTGACAGAAAGTCAGAGAACAAAGAAATTTTTTTTAAACTTTTAAACTAAAAAAGTGTAACTTTAAAAAATAGTTTTAATTACATTAATGAATTAATGTAATTAAAACTATTTTTTAAAGTTATATAATTATTACATAAAAATAATTTACGTTTTACTTTTTAGCTAAAAAATAATAATAAATTTTTTTGTTGTCTGGCTTTCTGTCGAACTTATCAAAGAGCAAAAACTTAGTGAAAAGACCTTTTGCTGATTCGGCCAAAAAAGGTTCTTTGGGGTATTGGGGGCTCGAAACCCCCTCGATCCATGCCTCAAGGGTCCCCGAGGGGGCCAAGACAAATTTTTTCGATTTTTTTAAAATTCTCAAAAATCATCTTGTTTCCCTATTGTGTTTTATCGCGCCGACATGCGCGAAAATTTTTTGTTTAAAATCACTTTTTTAAGCGTAAAATGTTCAGACATTTTTTTCTCGACGAAAATATTGTTAAAACCCTTAAGTAAGAAAAAACCAGCGCAGGCGAAAATTTTCTTGCAAAATGATTGTTTTTAAATTGAAAATGCTCAGAAAATGAAAATTTTTGTTGAAAAAATAGTAAATTTTGGACATTTTTGTTGAAAAGGGGAAATTTGGACTATTTTATTGAAAAATTGTAATGGGGGACCATTAGTATTTTTTTTTAAATTTTTCAAAAATATAAGGGGGACCATTAGGAAAAATTTTGACTTTGTTGGATTTAGGGGGTGACACGAGAGCCAACATAGCTACGGGCCTGGCCCCTGAATACTCTACTGAAAGCTATACTTGTTTGTCTGAATTTTTTACATCAATATCTCATTGCCTCTAAAAATAGCACAATTTTTATCCAACAGCTGATTAACTGGTTTTTTAGAATCGGCCATAGACAACGATTGGATCAATGCACATAGGAAAAAATTGGAGTCGAAAAAAAGCTTGGCCAATGTTGAAGAATCAATGGCTCAAAATAAACGCCTTGCAGCACGTCTTGAACGAGCGCGTACGGATTCATCTCGATCTTCTATTTCTGATCGGATCCGGAAGAGAAAGGGCAGAGTTATCGAAGAAGAAAACGTTGAGTTTGATATAAACGACGAAGTGCATAAAGAAAAAGATCCTGACAGTGTAAGCTCATTCACTCAACAGCACGATGATTGGTTTTTGAAGCAATTTTTGGCATTAAAAAAAAAATTCATTTTGAAGCTATTTTTAGCATTTAAAATCGATTTTGAATCCATTTTGGGTTCAAAAATCAATTTTAAAGCTAATTTTTTTAGGACCTTATTCCAGTGGATTATCTTTCGGATGAAGAAATTCCCGAAGAGTCAGAGTCTCCTCTAAAATGTACAAAAATTATCTATGCTACGAGAACCCATTCTCAGCTGAACCAATTTGTGGCGGAGATACAAAAGACTAGATTTCGACCCAGGGTGGTCACGGTTGGATCAAGAGCGAATCTATGTGTGAATGATGCAGTTTTGGCTCTGAAGCAAGGGAACTTGATTAATGATCGTTGTAATGAACTGAGAGATTCGAACAATACAAATATTGGAGCGAAAAAATTGAAGGACCAAAATGGAGAGAAGGTTCACTCTAGAATTTCATTTAAAAATTCAAACTTAAGAGCAATAATCAGCAAAAAATTTTAGTGAATGAGCGCTTCGACCAAAAATTGTTTTTGAGTTTTTTGTTAAAAATTGAATTTTTGCTCAAAAATATAGTTTTACAGCGAACAGCGAATTTTTGAAAAAATTCTGCATTTTTGTTCGAAAAGAAAAATCAACACATAACCAGCTGGCCATTCAAAAATCAGCACTTTTCTGAGAAATCAGCAAATCTGGAAACCCCTGGCTATTTTTGGATTTAAAATTTATTTAAATGAACAATTTGACATTTTTTAATTTTTAAATCCAATTGTTCAGGTACCAAAATCGACAAAATCCTGCCACTGTGAATATTTCAAATCGGACGCTATCGAGGATCTGGCTGATCAAATTCTCGCCCTCAAAACGAACACCTTAGATTCTGTTGTGGAAACCGGGAGGCGTCTACAAGGCTGTGCCTATTTTGCCAGTAGGAATGTTCTACCTATATGTGAGCTGGTGTTGGTGCCCTATCAAGTGTTGTTGCATAAGCCGACTAGAGAAGCCTGGGGCGTAGACTTAAAGGATAATATTGTGGTTGTTGATGAGGCCCATAATTTGTTACAGACGATTTCAGCTATACATGCTACTGAGCTTGATGAAAAACAGTTAAGCATAGGTGTGAAAAAAATTTTAGTGGCATTACCAAAATTTGTATTGAAAGTTGTAGATCCTTTAAATTTTTAAGCTTGGAAAAATTAGACAAAAAATTTAAAGGTATCGAAAACAAGTGCACAAGTAAGGGTCCCACGATACGTCATGTTTTTGACCTTTTTTGGTGAACAACATCATATCATAAAATATGTCTCATTATAAAATTTTGATAAAAAAATAGACAATGGTGAAAAAAAATCATGTCATATTGTAAAAATTTGGATAAAATTGGACATTTTTGTGAAAAAACCATGTCGTACCTCAAAATAAGACATGTCGTATTTTGGAGCGGAGCGCCAAAATACGACATGTTTTTAAATTTGGGTTTTGATACGACGAAATAGCGGCAACGTCCCTCCCCCGTGCACCTATGATCGAAAATGTATAAAACTCAAAAAATTGATTTTGGAACCTAAAAATATTTTTAAAAATCAAATTTTTAGCCCAATAATTGGTTTAAAACAAAATTTTGAGCCCAAAAAGTGATTTTTGACAAAAAAAATAGCTACGCAACTACTTTTTTGCATGTCAAAAATTTGCATTTTTCTAGGAGCCACATTAATCCGAGACTACATTGACAGATTCCGATCTCGACTCAAAGCCAAAAATTTTATGTACATACGTCAATTGCAAAAAGTTGTGGTGTCTTTGGAAAATTTGTTACGGAAATTCAAAAACCAGCCAGAAAATTGTGTTTATACCCTGCCAAGATTTTTAACTCAGGCATGTTTTTGCGCTCAAAAATCAATTTTTGGCCCAAATTTCGGTTAAAAATCTATTTTTGAATAAAAAAATAGCATACAAATCGAATTTTTGGGCAAAAATAGCTTTGACCCAATTTTTGCTCAAAAATTGAATTTATTACACAAAAACTGACTTTAATTTTTAGATGTCTTGTACTGAAGTGGATTTTTTCAAGTTGCTCCATTATATGGAAACTACGAATTTGTGCAAGAAATTTCACGGCTATTTTATGAGATACTGTAATTCTGTGGGCGTACAATCTAAGCCGAAAGAGGCGGAAAAACCTGTGTCTGGTGTGAAAATGCTTATGAATAAGTTGAAAAATGTGGAAAATCAAGAAAATTTGTCGAAAATTGAAAGTATGCAAAAATTAAGCGTAGCAGAGTATTTTCTATTGGATATAAAAAAAGTTAAAATCTGATTTTTTTATGTCTAAATTCGATTTTTTGTTCAATATTTATTCAACAAATTGATTTTAAACACAAAAAATGGCTAAAAAAAATCGATTTTTATGTCCAAAAATTGATTTTGATTCCATGATTTGGGAGGCGTTTTTCGATGCTCGCAATCGATTTCTCGCATAAAAATACCTCTAATGAGTCATTTTTTCCGCCGCTCAAAATTTTTTGACGCTTTTTGCAGTGGCTAAAAATCTAGAAATTATGGAAAATTATCACCGCTGCTAAAAACGTCGGTAAATTTTATGCAGCGAAAAAATGTCTGGGGAAATTTGTCCAGAAAAAAATACGTGGCGAAAAATGTCCGAAAATATTGTGCAGCGAAAAATGTCTGTTAAATTCTCTGATCCAAAAAAATTTGGCAAAGTTGGTCCGTATGCCGAAAAATGGATTCAAAATAAAAATTTTTGACTAAAAATTTAATTTTGAGCTCGAAATCGTCAAAAATTCATTTTTTGCATTAAAAATCATTTTTTTAGCTCCAGAAGAACCAGAAAAGCCATCTGTAGCAGCACGAGTTTCTTCTCCACTGTATCATATTATGCAGTTTATTGAGGCATTAACAACGCCCAGTGACGACGCCAGGATTATTATTAACAAAGAAGATCCTAATAATGGGAAAAATGCACGGTACATATGTACATATGAAATTTTTTGATCGAAAAATCGATTTTAGGCTTAAAAATTGTTTTGTCTAAAATTTATTCAAAAATTAAGGACCCATTTAAAGCTGTTTCATATGGCCACTTAAATTTTTTGGGTCATAAATGTTTGGATACTTTATTTTTGGAACATAAAAATTTAGGCACCCATTTTTTAAGGCCTCAAAAATTGGTTACCACAATTTTTTAATGCCTTAGTGAATTTTTAACCCCTATTTTCTAAGATTCCATTTCATCCTGTTGAATCCAGCCGAAAAACTCCGTGATATTGTGAAAAATTCCCGATCTCTGGTGTTGATTGGGGGTACTATGCAACCTGTGGACCAACTTTTGGACGCTTTTGAGCGAGTTTGTGAAATCCCTAGAGCTGATATAAGAGAATTTAGTTGTGGGCATGTTATTGACGACAATCAGCTGACTGCTATTTCTTTAGGTGGTTAATTTTTTTGTCGAAAAATCTATTTTGAAGCCATTTTGGGTTGAAAAATGGATTTTTGTGTAGAGATTCGATTTTTAGAACCATTTTGGCCGAGAAAAATTGATTTTGAAGCCACTTTTGGACTGAAAAATCGATTCTTGTTACTTTTTTTGGATCTAAGTATCGATTTTTGTGTCGAAAATCGATTTTTAAAGCCAGTTCGGGCCGAGAAAAATTGATTTTAAGCCATTTTCTGGGCTGAAAAATCGTTTTCTTGAGACTTTTTGGATCAAAATATCGATTTTTGAGGTCATTTTTGATTAGATCGATTTTCAACCCAAAAATTTGTTTTAAAATGTTTTAACATTAAATTTTTAGGTCGTGGCCCAAACCAGCATGACCTCACTCTTACCTATGCCAATCGAAGTACTTCTGCCACAATCGCTGCCATTACTCAATGCCTGGTGAATATGCTACGCCAAGTCCCGAACGGCGCTGTGGTTTTCTTCCCCAGCTATGACTATATGGGATTTTTCATGAAAGCCATAAAAAATTCCGGTGCTCTGGCACAGCTATCGGTATGTTGTGAAATTAAAAATTTAATACCCTAATTTTTTGGCCCAAACATTTAATCAAAAATTTTTGAAGCTCTAAAAATTTGAGTACCTAATTTTTGGACTTTAAAAATTGAGTACCCTAATTTCTGGAGCATTAAAAAATTGTGTATCATAATTTTTAGGTTTCAAAAATTTACCACCATAATTTTTATGTCTCCAGAAATTGAGTACCCTAATTTTTAAAGCTTTGAAAAATTGGGTACTCTAATTTTTACAATCTTAAAAATCAATTTTAAACAAATTTTTAGAATGTGAAACCAGTATTTTTCGAATCCCGGGACGCAAATTCTAACGTGTGGCAAAAATTTTGCACTGCTGCTAAATCGGTAAAAGGTGCTTTATTATGTGCTGTTGTCGGTGGAAAATTGAGTGAAGGTAATTTTGACTTCAAAATTCGATTTCTGGCCCCAAAAATGGCTTTAGAAATCGTTTTTTAGACCAAAAATTTGTTGAAAATTCATTTTTCAGGAATAAATTTTTCTGACGAACTAGGCCGTTGTGTGTTCATGGTTGGACTACCTTATGCAAATAAAAGTTCTATTGAGCTACAAGAACAGATGAAGGTAATTTTTTCAATTTTAAGTTCCCCTTAATTTTGTTAGCGCTTGAACGCTTTAATTTTTATGGCTATAAGAAATAGATATCCTAATTTTTTGGTGCCTAAAAATTTTGGAACTTATGCACTTCGGCCACCCCCCCCCAAATTTGGGGGGGGGGCCGAACTGCACTGATCAGTGCACTTCGGACCCCCCAAATTTTTGGCAAGGAGACATTTCCCAAGTTAGCCTCAAGGCATGTTTTTTCGGGGCTAATTGCCCCGTGGGTACAAAAAACAT
>JAQGCO010000022.1:0-19943 GCA_034700925.1 Acrobeloides cf. buchneri Gr-Nem-00862
TTTCAAACGCAATTTTCTCGAAAACTACAACGATTCAGAACATACCGTAAAAACAAAAAATGCTCCATTTTTCATGAACTTTCCGTATACCATAAAAATGACAACCTTTTTCCTACCTAACTGGTCCTTTAAGTCTTAGAATTTTCTCCTAAAGTAATAAATATTGAATTGTTATTTTTGTTTATGTGATTTACTTACCTCTGAAAAATTGTTCTTCAATAAAAAAACCGGTAATAACCGATCGACTCTTCTTCCTTTTTGTCCTTGAGAAAATTTCCGAAACCTTTTGAAATGATCCAAATCTTAATTCAAAAGGTTTCCTTTATTACCTTCAATTCAATAGATTAGATAAATCATCGTCGTATACTTTGATGGGAATCGACTTCATCGCCGCTTATTCTGTTGGGGATTAAAATTTGAAATGTGATTCAAATATCCTTTATAAACATGAGGCGTGAATCATCCACTGCCTCGAATGTACCATGCAAAACTATTGCTAATGAACTCATAGGTCTTATAATGAAAACATGCACGAGGACTCATGAATCATCGAAGTTTTAGATTACTGTAAAATAACCAGAATTTTATTAACAAAGATATACTCAGGGTGGCCCCAAAAACGGTTTTTTTGCAATTTTTGCGCGAGTTTTTCAAAAATTTTCAAGTTTTTAAAATTTTAAAGGACCAGTCAACTCCGGAAAAAACATTTTGAAGCGATTTAAAGGGCTTAGGCTTGGGCTTAGGTTTAGGCTTAAGCTTGGGCTTAACACTATGAAAAAATTATATTCGGAAAGTTCATGAAAAATGGAGCATTTTTTGTTTTTACGGCATGTTCTGAATCGTTGTAGTTATTGAGATAGTTGCGTTTAAACTGTTCATGTTTTCGTTGTAATACACAAACTGTTTCGAATAGAGTACTGTTCTTTAATCTAAAGGTGTAGAGAGGTAACCTCTGGATCGTTATCGTTGCCGAGATAGAATCGCGTTTGAAGTTGGCGATTTTTGAAATCTTGTGTATTACAGCGAAAACATGAACGCAGTGAAGAAAATTCGTCCCTGAATCAATCAAAGTTGTATGTATTGCGATAAGTCATACATTTTGTAAAAAAGGGCATTTGTATGAGTCATACAAGAACGAGTTATTTGTTTGGAAAGTTTTACTGATCATAAACAAAGCTATGAAAGATTGTTCATTTATATTTTTCTTATCTCTTTTCAGACTTGGAATACTACTACTAGTAGTTAGTAGTAGTATGTAGTAGTAGTTAGTAGTAGTAGTTTGTGGTAGTATGTAGTAGTTTGTAATATGTAGTAGTAGTTAGTAGTATGTAGTAACTCCTACTAGTAGTAGGAGTTAGTCGTTAGTAGTAGTAGTAGTAGTAGTATTTAGTAGTTAGTAGTAGAGTAGTAGTAATCTATCTGAAACTATATCTTGTGCTTCGAATTGAGAAATTTAATTTACACTGCACGATAGTGAAAAACAAACTTTGAGGCTATAGAAACCGGTTTCTCAATGCAGCAACCCTTCCTGTCTAATTGAATCTTGAAGTGAAAAAACATCTGATGGTGGCATTTCTTCTTCGATTTCCTCCTCGCATGGCCATTGTAATTTTTAGTTGTGAATTTGCGCAATAATCGATTTGTGTTATGAATTGACTTGCTCCAACTGTTCATGCTTTGTTTTTAGAAAGCCTAATAGAATATGATAGGAGATATTAGCCGGGAAAGGCCAATCGCATTTTTGATTTTATTCATTGCGGTAATTGCATTTTCGATTGTATTAATTTTAATTGGGATGGGACTTTCGATAGCCGCAATATTGACTCCTAGTTGGCAGGTTGTCAACCTGAGTGAGTACAACTCCACTCATGAGCATGGTCTTTGGCTCGATTGCACGAGACATAGTCAAGATGGTAATGTATCACATTGTGTCTACAAATTTGATTATGACAAATATTCTGGAACGGTTAATCTAGAAGACGATAACAGCCCGGTTAGAGAAGTGAATCGGCACAAGTTTTATGGTAAGCTTTGGCAAAAAAATTTCAAATTTTCGAAATTTTTTCAAAATTTTTATTTTAGGCTGGCATATAGCCACTTTAATTTTGTTGGCACTAGCATTATTCACAGCTTTTGTGTCTATCTTTATTGGAATTTGCGGATGCTGCTGTGGGTCGTTGACATTGGTATTTTCAGCCATCACACTATTAACAAGTACGTCAAAATTGTTTTTGATCAGTCCCAATCTTGTTGCCTTTTAGCCTTCTTATCATCAGTTGCCATCGGCTTATTCTTCTTTTACTCGCAGCGTGCCGATAATCGTTTCATCCAGGGTATCAACGGAACTTATGAAGTATGAGTTTTTTAATTTTTGACAAAATTTTCAATTTTTCAAAAAATTTTCGATTTTTGATAAATTTTTTCATTTTTGAGGAATTTTTCCATTTTTGATCAATTTGTCAATTTTGATGAATTTTGATCTAGAAACTTGTGTAATTCATAAATTTAGCAACATGTTGGTTTGGCATTCTTCTTAGGAATGGGTGCATGCTTTGTCCACTTCTTATCATTCCTTGTCTCCATGCTTCCGATCTATTTCACTTTCAAAAAAAAGGGCCATGTTGGACAACTACAGTATGCAACGAAGCACAGGACAAATCACGAATGTCGCTAGGTATTGGTCACAAAAGGGGATTTTTCTACTGACTTTGTTTAGATCCATGGAATTTGAACCACCAATGCTCCAACAGAACCCACCACAGCCGGCCAAAGACCCAAAATGGAATCACTTGAAATTCAATTCAAAATTAGTTTCTTAGTTGTTTGTTGCATGATTTAACAGCTCCGGTAGTTGTGCTGCTATTTTTTTATATACAATAAAGGCCAACTGAAAAATGGAGAATTTTTTGTTTATACGGCATGTTCTGAATCGTTGTAGTTTTTGAGAAAATTGCGTTTGAAATTGTTCATGTTTTTGTTGTAATACACACACTGTTCATGTTTTCGTTGTAATGCACACCCTTTGTGAATAGAGTACTATTCTTTAATCTAAAGGTGTAGAGAGGTAACCTCTGAATCGTTATAATACCGAGATAGAATCGCGTTTGAGGTTGGCGATTTTGGAAATTTTGTTTATTACAACGAAAACATGAACTCAGTGAAGAAAATTCGCCCCTGAATCAATAAAATTTGTGTGTATTGAGGCGAAAATTTAAAAAAATTTCGTTTTTCATCAACTTATGAAAATTGCCAAAAAAATTTTAATTTTCGCGTCAATACACACAACTTTTATTGATTCAGGGACGAATTTTCTTGGCATAGACAATAACGGGATGGAACAATCATTCAAACAACACATAAACAGGACGACAAGAACGGAACGACAACTGCGCTTGTAATTTTTTTCATTTTTGCATGAATACGCTACCCTGAATCAGGGTTAAACTTTTTTTTATATTAAACTAATGGATAGAGTACTGTTCTTTAATCATCTCTTCCCTGAATCAGGGTCGAGGAAGATTTTTCACGCTTCGGGAGTGAGCACAATCGATTCCCCGCATCAAGTTAGTTCTATACGGGTCATTTTTTTAAAAATTTTGGGTTCATGAAAAAAACTCGAAAATTCCACCTTTTTTTATGCACACCCTGTAGAATTTGTAAAAATCCTTTTCCTTTGTCCACTTTTCTAATTAGTGCATGTAAATAACTCTGGAATTTAATCAAGTCGACGTATAAAAATAGAAGCTGCAATTTATGCTAATCTATGAGACCAAGCCGTACTTGTTTTTGTCGCTCACGGCTTATTTATACACATGCAAAAATTGTAATTATAAGGTAAACTCGAAGCTACTAAACAATAAGAAGGGGTCATCCATGTGAAAAGTTTTCGAAAATTTTTTTCTGGAATTTTCTAGAAAATGACGCGAAAAAACGCTTCCTTGATTCAGGGAAGACCTATGTATTGAAGCGAAAAGTCGTAAAAATGCGATTTTTATGACTTTTCCCTTCAATATTAAGGTCTTTCCTGAATCAGGGAAGCGTTTTTCGCTTCGAAATTGTCAAATTCGGATTCCCCGCATTTCTAGAAAATTCCAGAAAAAATTTTCGAAAAATTTTTCACGTGGGTGCCCTCCCCTATTGTGTAGTAGCTCCGGAAACTCTTATTTATTCTTCATAAACGATCTGAATTATTATGTTTCCAGTCAATTTGTCAGTTTCAATCAAGTACTCAACATGGAATAATGTAAGGACCTTGACAAGGTTTCTCTTATAGTTATTGTACTACTCCGACCATACTTAATCCGAAGAACGACTTTTTTCTTCTTCTTCTTCGGTACTCTAGTGACCAGCCAAACCTTAGAGAAATGGTCCGGAATTCGAGAGTCATGAAAACAGCCGTCGGTCATTCATGACAGCCATTTCTGCCCGTTTGTCAATTGTCCCCAAGACGATGAAGAAGAAGAAAAGGTTGAAGTTGAAGTCAGGTTGTATTCACATTTGATGGTCATACACATTCGCATTCATTGCATGAGTGCATGCGTGGAAATTGAAGCGAGCGCTTTTGGCAAAAACGTAACACGAAACTGGGTCGAACATTTAAACCGTGGGCGGAGTTAACGCGTAACTGCCACTAAATTTCAGGCATCTGCCTCTTCTAGCGCACGGAGATTGCATGCAAACGCGCACGCGCAAGCTTCCCTTTGTTGTTATTTACGCCTAGCTGTGTGTGTATCAACTTTGACAATGAAATTTTGAAATTTTATTAGGAACAGTCCACTCGGAAAAAACGTTATGAAAAAGTTGATGAAAATGGAGCATTTTTTGTTTTAACGGCAACCTCTGAATCTCTATAGTTTTCGAGATAACTGCATTTGAAATTTGCGATTTTTGAAAAATCCGTGTATTACAACGAAAACATGAATGCAGGAAAAATTCGTCCCTAAATCAATAAAAGTTGTGATTGACGCGAAAAAGATCATTTTCGTAAGTCTATGAAAAACGAAATTTTTTTAAATTTTCGCGTCAATACACACAACTTTTATTGATTCAGGGACGAATTTTAATGTTTTCGTTGTAATACACAGATTTCAAAAATTGCAAATTTCAAACGCATTTATTTCGAAAACTATAGAGATTCAGAGGTTGCCGTAAAAACAAAAAATGCTACGTTTTTCATGAACTTTCCGAATATAGGTTTTTCATAGCGTTTTTTCCAAGTGGGGTTCAATTTTTTGACGAATTTTTTCGAATTTTTCAATTTTTGACAAATTTTTCAATTTTGACGAATTTTTCCTTTAAAGGGAGAGTCCAACTTAGCGCAGTATAGAAAATTTTTAAACATTTTTTTAACAAGTGACCTCCTGGGGGCAATTTTATGCAGAGAATCGATTGCGCGCATTTCCGAACCTTGAAAACGCTTCCTTGACCCTGATTCAGGAAAATAGATGTGTGTATTGAAGCGAAAATCGAAAAATTTTGACATTTCTCCCTCAAAATTATATTTCTGTGGGTAATTTCATGCGGGGAATCAATTGCGCGCATTTCCGGAGCTTGAAAACGCTTCCCTGACCCTGATTCAGGGAAATATGAGTGTGTATTGAAGCGAAAATCTTACATGTACTAATTTCTAAGGGTCAGGGAAGCGTTTTCAGCTTCGAGAATGCGCGCAATCGATTCCCCGCATGAAATTACCCCTAGAAATATGATTTTGAGAGAGAAATTTTAAAATTTTTTTATTTTTGCTTCAATACACACATCTTTTCCCTGAATCAGGGTCAATGAAGTGTTTTCAAGGTTCGGAAATGCGCGCAATCGATTCCTCGCATAAAATTACCCCTAGGAGATCATTTGTTAAAAAATTTTTTCTACCTGGCCCTAAGTTGGACTCCCCCCCTTTAAGAATTTTTAAAATCGAAAAAATTTTTTCAGCAAATGTAGAGAACATGGCGGCAAGATGTAACAACAGGACCGCATGGTTAAGTGCTTATTTTCTCTTGTTATTACTTGGTTTTACATTGTGTTTGTTAGCAGTAGTTACACCTAGCTGGCAATATGTGATACTTGAAGTAAGTGATACTTTTTCCCTGAATCAATAAATTCTGTATATTGAGAAGAAAATAATTCAAAATCTTTGAACATTTAGAAAAAATAAGTACAGCATTCTTTATAACTCGACGAGACGAATAACATGGCACCAAAATTATTCAATTTGAATAATGTTTTGGATTATTGAAACAAAAACATGAATCAGGGTTTTCGTTTCAATAACCCAAAACAATTTTCAAATTGGATAGTTTTAGCGTCATTTATTCGTTTCATCGAGTTATATAAAAATGACGAATGTTTTTTAATGAATGTGGCATGATACTCGCGTTAATTTTAGGAAGGTAGAACGGAACACCATCATGGTCTGTGGCTTGATTGTAAGCGTGATTATTCAGTTGATTATGGGCGTCCAAGAGAATATTATGAGAGCTTATTCCGGTATTTTTTTGTTGTGTTGAAAATGCACAAAGTTTCATGCTTCCTTGACCCTGATTCAGGGAAATAAGAGTATGTATTGAAGCGAAAATCGAAGATGTACTAATTTCCCTGAATCAAGGAAACATTTTCAAGCTTCGGGAATGCGTGCAATCGATTCTCCCCATAAAATTACCCCCAAGAACGAGGATTTTGAGGCAGGAAACCTAAAATTTTCGATTTTCGCTTCAATACATAACACTCATTTCCCTGAATCAAGTTCAGGGAAGCTTTTTTAAAACTACCCATATCCACAATTTCCATATAAGCAACGAGTAACCTTGAAATTGCTGTAAATCCAAAAAGCTTGTGTGGATGGTAGCGCGGTTGATTGTCTTATATGGCATGCGCATGTCCGATGGACATCGTCCTTGAACATTTTCATTTCATGATTGGATTTTGCTGGCCGCTGAAATGGAGAAACAACTGTCAATGGGCGAAGTAGAATGAAAAAAGAAGAGGAGGAAGAAGAAGGTGTCGTTTGCCCGGCCAGAAGCCATCCCCCGAATCAAATAGTCGACGTTGAATTGACGATAATCGGTCTAATCGTGCTACAAAAACCCAAACAAAAAAGGCAGTTGTCAAGGACCTGACGATGGGGGGATCGCTCTCTCTCCCACGGAAAATAAAGAAAGAAAAAGGAAGTTATGCGCGACATTTATTGGATCACATGAATAAAAATCACGTTAATAGCATTATGGAGAAAAATAGAACAGCAATGATTAACCCGGGCTGGTATATGAGGGAAACCATATGATCGAAAAAGCCATGTTTTATCAAAAATCACAGTCAAGATGAATTTTTCTTTCAAAAACTCGCCCGGATTCGTGTTCCTCGTATCGAAAATAGGGTATATATGTGTTTTTTGGTGAAAAAATAAATGACAAAAATTCATGGTCGGGGCTGGGAGTCGAACAGGGCGTTGTGTAGCCATGTAGTGTTGACAAAGTAAATTTGACTGGGGCGATAACTCCCTCCCAATATACAGGAAAATGGTTAAACATCTATCATTCATGGAATGAGAGGAAGTACAACTTTCCAAGAGGAGTTTTAGCCGACAAAGAAATTCCACAAAACATGGAAGTCCACATTTTTGTAGACGCCCCAAACTAAGGGTGTGCAAAATGCGTCAATTTTGACGCAAATTGCGTCAACAGGTTTTTACTCAAAACCCAAAAATTTCAATTTATATGTGTTATTAGCCACGTGAGAAACCTTCTCCCATAACTTTTATGCCTGCCGCAAAATGCGTCACCCGACGCAAATTGCGTCGTCTGTCGCAAAATGCGTCGCCTGACGCAAATTGCGTCAATTGCCTATTTTCGCAATTGATGGTGTTAATTGGTGAGATCCTTGAGATTCTCACCAATTAACACCATCAATTGTGAAAATAGACAATTGACGCAATTTGCGTCGGGTGACGCAATTTGCGTCGGGTGACGCATTTTGCGTCATGCGACGCATTTTGCGGCAGGCATAAAAGTTATAGGAGAAGGTTTCTCACGTGGCTAATAACACATATAAATTGAAATTTTTGGGTTTTGAGTAAAAATCTGTTGACGCAATTTGCGTCAAAATTGACGCATTTTGCACACCCTTACCCCAAACCAAGCATGTGCAGAGATGTTCTACTTGAAGCAAAGGACAACAAACGGAACAATAATCAACTTGCTTATGGAAAAAAGCAGATTAGCTCCAACTCTTTCTTATCCCGGGCATTCTCCCTATCGACTTGGAAGTACAACTTTCCAAGAAGAGTTTTAGTCGACAAAGAAATTTCACAAAACATGGAATTCCGCATTTTTGTAGACACCTCAAACCAAGCATGTGCAGCGATGATCTACTTGAAGCAAAAACAACAAACGAAACAATAGTCAACTTACTGATGGCAAAAAGCAGATTAGCTCCAACCATTTCTTACTCCGGGCGACTTTTCGAAGGGGTTTGAAAGGGCGAGAAACTTCTAGAACTTTGCTCTAGAAGTTTCTATGCTGATGCATTTTTGTAGACGCCTCATTTTTGGAGCCCGTGTCTACAGATTATTCTAGAACTAGGTTACAGAATAATCCTTACCTTTCTGGGGATTAGTCACCGTCGGAGAATTTTTTGTGTTGAGATTATGATCCATCTCGACACGAGCTCCAAAAATGCGAATTTTCACTTTTTCGGGAAAAATGGTATGATATGTTTTTGAGACCCTAAATAACACCCTGAAGTGTATTTCACTATAGATTGCCCGACTAGAATTTTTCTGTGGCGTCCTATCCACTTGACTATGTGGTGCATCCGAAATTTTGAACCACAGACTATAAAATTAATGCAATTTAGACTTGACTATTTGCAAACACCGTTCGACCAATTCTCGCTGCCGCCATTAATGTGTGTATACAAGTTTGACTATTGGTTGGATGACGAAGATTGGTATGAACATGGTTACGATGAAAACCGACTTCAAGATGATGCTTATCAGCATTTATTTATCGGCAAGTGTAGTAAAAATAAAGCTCACTCAAAGTCGAATTTTTATAGGCTGGAAAATAGCGGCCCTAACGGCTTTTGGAGTCTCACTAGTCAGCTCTTTAAGCTCATTGATAATTGGTACTTGTGCTTTTTGCCATAGAATACTGGTTTGTGTTAGCGCTGTGCTATCAAGTATTGCAGGTAAAATTTTGAAATTTGTAACGAAAAGTTACGCTTCCCTGATTCAGGGAGATAAAAAAGACGCTTCCCTGATTCAAGGAAATAGATGTGTGTATTGAAGCGAAAATCGAAAAATTTTGAAATTTCTCCCTCAAAATTTAAAAAAATTTTTCAGAAGAAAATATTTTTTGCATTAAAATTTGTGTAGTGTTATTAAATCATGATCTTGATTACAGAATAAAAAATTTTTTTCTTTTAGCGTTGACATGCCTTGGGGGCACAGCTGTTTATTACATGTTTGCTAACTATCAAGACAACAATATTATAAAAGAAGAAGAACATATTTACGAAGTTTGCACCATTTTATACATTTATAAAAAAAGACTACAGGGTGTATCGAAAAAACCGGAATTTGGGCGATTTTTTAAATGTTTTTTCGAGCTGAAAATTTTTTTCAAAAATGGCCCTACTAGGGCTAATTTTATGCGAGAATTGTGCGCATTCCCGAAGCTTGAAAACGCTTCCTTGACCCTGATTCAGGGAAATGAGTGTTTTGTATTAAAGCGAAAATCAAAAAATTTTGTCTGGGGGTAATTTCATGCGGGGAATCGATTGAAAAATTGAAAACTGCGTAAGATTTAAAAAAATCATAAAAATTGAAAACTTCATCAAAAATTGAAAAAATCATAAAAATTTGTCAAAAATTTTGGGTTTACCTGCCTCAAAATCATCTTTTTGGGAGTAATCTCATGCGGAGAAATCGATTGCGCGCATTCCCGAAGCTTGAAAACGCTTCCCTGACCCTGATTCAGGGAAATAAGAGTGTGTATCGAACATGTACTAATTTCCCTGAATCAGTGTTAGGGAAGCGTTTTCAAGCTTTGGGAATGCGTGCAATTGATTCCCCGCATAAAATTACCCCCAGGAAGATGATTTTTAGGCAGAAAACATAAAATTTTTTGATTTTCGCTTCAATACATAACACTCATTTCCCTGAATCAGGATATTTTAGCAACACTTCGGCTGGTCATTTTATACAGCTCTTATTGCAAATGCTTTTATGATAACTGGCGCATTAATTGGCTGTGTATCGACTTCGGTAGCTCTATCGTTTGGAAAGGCCAAGCTAGTAAAAATTGAAGTAAAAAATGTTAATCCAATACACATTTTCCTTGCTCAAATTGCCGCGAAAAAAGTTTAAAAGTATCCTATCTTGTAGAGCACAACATTCTGGGCAATTTTGATCCATAAATTTATATTTTTTGAGCTAAACTGAAGGATTTTTATATAGTTAAACGTTTCCCAAGCAATCGTGTCAATATACAACAAAATTCAAATTTTTGGCCGAAAATTTCATTTTTACATTCAACTTTCATAAAATGAACATTGTATTAAGTTTTTATAGTTAAATGCGACAAACAAAATGGCACCAAAATTATTCAATTTGAAAATGATTTTGGGTTATTGAAACGAAAACATGAATCCGGTTTTCGTTTCAATAACCCAAAACATTTTTCAAATTGGATAATTTTGATGTCATTTTGTTTGTCGCATTTAACTATAAAAACTTACTACAATGTTCATTTTATGAAAGTTTACAAAAATAGAATTTTTGAATTTTGTTGTGTATTGACACGAATACTTGGGAAACGTTTAACTACATAAAAATCCTTCAGTTTAGCTCAAAACACATAACTTTATTGACCAAAGTTGCCCAGAGTTTTGTGCTCTACAAGTTAGGCTACTTTTAAACTTTTTTCGTGGCTCTGGTCCTTTAACAGTTTGCATAATGTTATAGGTAAATGAGAGCGATAGCGACCAGTTATTGCTTAGTGGAAGCGATCAGCCTTTTAAGCGCTCCTTTTCTGCCATATACAAAATCGACTCCGTAGCACTTCGCAAATGGGAGCGCGAACAGATGAAAAGCTTGCGCCAGGTACATTGATTCCAGGGTTGCACAATTTTCCGGAAACGGTAACAGAAACGATTGAATCAAGCAACAAATTTTATGCTTCATGATCAATCGTTTCAATAAACACGATTTGATTGAAAATCAGGTAAAGTTAGAGTTGCCTATTTCTGAATCATCAGTGATTCACTGATTCAGAATCAGGCAACTCTAACTTTGCCTGATTTTCAATCAAATTGTGTTTATTGAAACGATTGGTTATGAAGCATAAAATTTGTTGCTTGGTTCAATCGTTTCTGTTACCATTTTCGGAAAATTTCCAAGAAAAGGAAATTGGAAAAACGTTTCCATTGTACAACCCTGATTGCCTCCCTCTAAACTCTATAAACAACTTTCTCTAGAACAACTTCAAACGTGCCAACTCTGTGCCAAACTTTCGACGAGGACAGGCCATCTCATCTCCAGTTTTTATGCATTCGAACTCGGATATTTCGAAAGCTGTTACCGAGCCACTTCCTCAATCGGTAATAACACTGGGGAAGAATTTAAACGACCAATCCACTCGGAAAAAAACACCATGAAAAGTTATATATTCGGAAAGTTCATGAAAAATGGAGCATTTTTTGTTTTTACGGCACGTTCTGAAACATTGTAGTTTTTGGGAAAATTGCGTTGGAAATTTGAATTTGCATTCATGTTTCGTTGTAATACACAAACTTTTTGAACTTTTAAATCGATTTGTGCATCGATTTTTTCAATTTTTATAAAATAATAGCTAAATGAGACGAACAAAATGACACCAAAATTATCCAATTGAAAATTGTTTCGGATTATTGAAACGAAAACATGAATCAAGTTTTCGTTTCAATAACCCGAAACAATTTTCAAATTAGGTAACTTTGGTGTCATTTTGTTCGTCTCATTTAGCTATAATTTTATGAAAATTGAACAAATCGATTTTTCCGCAAAAATTCAAAAAAGTTTGTGTATTACAACGAAAACGTGAATGCAAATTCAAATTCAAATTTCCAACGCAATTTTCCCAAAAACTACAATGTTTCAGAACGTGCCGTAAAAACAAAAAATGCTCTATTTTTCATGCATTTTTCGAATATATAATTTTTACATAGAGTTTTTTCCGAGTGGATTGATCCTTTAAAGTCTCTTTTAGATTTTGTCCAAAAAGAAGCCTATGTTACCTCACACAAATTTCCACCGGATGAGGTCGTTTTCTTCAAGTCTTCCACCGCAGCCGCCAGAAGACCGAGACCAATTCCCAGCTGCGGATGGTCCAATCTATGAATATGTGGACCACAATTCGATTTCCTTAAATTCAACAATCAAATTGGACACATTAGATAGAAAAGCGGTCGATTGGTCGGAGCCGAAGACTTCACTCAATGTCTACGATAAAGTACATGATAGTCGGAGCCCTTCGATTGTGGATGATGTGCTCCCGGTGACGGTGGATGAAAACGAGTATTTGAAGCCGAAGAGGACGAATGCATCTTCGCTCATTCCAGCCTATAGTAGGCCTAGACCACCGGTGAAAAGAAAAGGTTGGAGCTACTACAATATAGGGGGGAGGACCACCCACGTGAAAATTTTTCAAAATTTTTTTCTAGAAATGACCTTTCTAGGGGTAAAAACATGCGAGGAATCCGAATTTGATATTTACGAAGAAAAAATGCTTCCTTGATTCAGGGAAGGCCTGTGTATTGAAGCGAAAAGTCGCAAAAATGCGATTTTGAATGCCATTTTTTGACTTTTCGCTTCAATAATAGTGTTTTTTCGCTTCGAAAATGTCAAATTCAGATTCCCCGCATGTTTTTACCCCTAGAAGGGTCATTTCCAGAAAAAATTTTCACGTGTTTTTCATAAATTTTTTACTGAAACGTCTTATTTTTTGAATTTTATGTTGTCTGGTTTTTCATTTTAATACACTTTCTCCCTGATTCAATATGAGAATCGCAGAAGGTGTTAGAAACATTTTAGTTGAACTCCTGGAAAGAGAATTGTACGAAAGACGTCTACAAGAAAAACAAACTACTAATTTTGGTACACAGCAACCCACCGATAAACCAACTAGATTTTTTGAAGAAACCAAAGACGGTAGTATACATTTCTTACTATTGAAAGAAATTAAGGCTGCGCGCTAACCGTCTCGAACAAGTGATCGAACGCTAAACCCTGAATCAGGGTTTTCGTTTCAATAATCCAAAACAATTATCAAATTGGATAAATTTGGTGTCGTTTTGTTCGTTTCGTCGAGCTATAAGAAATGCCAAAAATCGATTTTTGACCCAAATTCGATTTTTGGAAAAAATTCGATTTTTTGGCCACAATTCGATTTTTTTGGCAAAAATTCATTTGGCCACATACACACACGGGACTCGAACCCTGTACCTTTAGATTAAAGAACAGTACTCTATCCAACTGCGCTATTCGACCACCTGTTCGAGACGGTTAGCGCGCAGCCTAACTTGCTTAATTTTTAGGCGAAAACCAACCACCGACCTCACAATTAAAACCTCCTAAAATAACTTTCTTTGCTCCAAATGATCTAAATCAGGTGATCTAAAAGGATACAGGGGTTTTTGAAAAGAATTTTTTAGACTTCACAAAGAAGTTCTCCTCTCGCTCCATCTTCAAATACTGATGAAATTTGCATAAACACTTTTCAAGCAAACGGTCTCAATAGGCCGCAAGAAGCGCCCAAAGGGTATTTTCTTCGTTCCTCTATTACAGGGTGTATCAAAAAAACTGAAATTTGGGCAGGATTTTCATGTTTTTTCGACGCGAAAATTTTTTTCAAAAATCCTAAAAATGACCCTGGGTAATTTTATGCGGGGAATCGATTGCGTGCATTCCCGAAGCTTGAAAATGCTTCCCTGACCCTGATTCAGGGAAATTAGTACATGTTCGATTTTCACTTCAATACACACTCTTATTTCCTGAATCAGGGTCAATGAAGCATTTTCAAGATTCGGGAATGCGCGCAATCGATTCCCCGCATGAAATTACTCCTAGAAATATGATTTTGAGGCAGGAAACCCAAAATTTTTCGATTTTCGCTTCAATACCAAACTCTCATTCCCCTGAATCAGGGAAGCATTTTCAAGCTTTGGGCATGCGCGCAATCGATTTCCCGCATAAAATTATCCCGGGTCATTTTTAGGATTTTTGAAAAAAAATTTTCATATCGAAAATTTTTTCAAAAAAACATGAAAAAAGCGTCAAAATTCTGGGGTTTTTTTCGATACATCCTGTATAAGTTCAAAATTTTTAGGTCGATTTCGAATTTGTCGAATGTACACGCCACGCTACCCTTAACAGACGTATTTGAAAGACCAGATCACTCAGAGGTGATGTCATCGTCGAACGGGTCTTTCGCAACACCTCCGAGAAAAGCTCATGGCTTAAAAGAAACGAATTTCGACGTCATCTCTTTGGCCAGCTCGACTCGTTATGCTCCATCTGAGATGGACAGATCGGTTGGATCAACCACCACGTTTTTACCTGCCAGCCCATCACGCAGAATTTATGATTTGGACGATGACACTTTAAACACTTCATATGCCAGCCGTTCTAGGCCCATGACAGCTAACAAAGAAACGAATGGTGAAACTTTTGTGTGATCCAACTTGTAATTTGTTGTAAAATTTGGTCTCTTACTTGAAACTTTTATGTGAAAGCGTATTCAACAATTCTCTACCGATGAAACTTTTCTACAAACTAAAAGATACGTTATTTATTGACGAGTTGATGGAAAAATAATTTTCGTAAAATTTTAGGCCTGGGCTTAGGCTTGGGCTTAAGCTTGGGATTAGGCTTGGCCTTAGGCTTAGGCTTGGACTTAAGCTTGGAACTAGGCTTAGACTTGGGCTTAATCTTGGGCTTAAGCTTGGGATTAGGCTTAGGCTTCAGGTTTAGCGTCGGGAGGGGGGGGCGAAAGACAAAAATTTCCTTTAGACCCTGCGCTGATGCGATCTTTTGTAAAAATATGCAGAAAAACCTAATGAATATTATTTTCAAAAACACTACTATACGCCGAGCTCACCAACACAAGTTATAAGCCCATTCCTGATTCGAAATTTTCCAATTTCGGAAATTTCACAAAATCGGAAAAAATTTTTTCCCCATCAACCCTATTCTTGATATAAAATTGTTATCTATTCGGTTGGCCAAAAAGTAACTGGGATTTTCTAGGAACCCAACTTCAAATGAGCATACAGTCAAACCTCCGTTTTATGACACCTCCGTTTAATAACAGCGACCACGCAGAGATACCGGTGGGAAAATTTGGTATATATAGCAAGTCGATTTCTTTATATATCAAATTTTCCTGACGACATCCCTGCGTGGTCGTTATGTCCCCCCACCGGGTGTCATAAAACGGAGGTTTGACTGTATCTTAGTGTGTGAAAAGTTGGTATAACCTGAAACTTGGGGGATCTACCGTTTTTCAATATGGCGAAAATTTTCAAAATGCTTTCGAAGCGAACTGACCCTGAAATTCGCATTTTTGAGAACATACAATAATAGGTTCCTTATGCAAATTTTGGCGTCAAAATATTAAAAAATTTATTTCTCCATGGGGAAGGCCTGAATTTGTTTCATTCTAGAGCATTTTTATACGCCGAGCACGATTTTTTTACCCCAAAAATCATCAAAAAGGAAAATTTTGTTTTGATTTTTCTAAGCCCGATTTTCCAAAAAGTTTGCAAAACCGGATGCTCGACTTGGAAGCAATCCTTATGCATGTTTCCGAGGTCTAGGCTAAACATTTTTTTCCTAATATTGTATGGCCTAAAATATGCGAATTTCGGGGTCAGTTCGCTTCGAAAGCATTTAAAAATTTTTCGCCATATCGAAAAATGGTAGATTCCCAAGTTTCATGTTATACAACTTTTCCCACGCTGAGATATGCTCGTTTGAAGCTGAGTTCCTCGAAAATCCTTGCGACTTTTTTTGGCCAACCAAATTGCGGGTATTTTAAATGTCATTTCATGTCAACTTTATTTTCAATAAATTTTATACAAATCTAGATAGATAAAAGCAAAGAAATAATTTTTAAAAAAAGACAGAGCGTGAAGAAACTTTCTTGTTGTGCCAACAATATCCTTCGGGAATATAATTAGATCTCGTCCATTAGTTAGGGTGAAACGCTAACAGTCTCGAAACGCAAATTGAGGCGCTAGTCGTCTCGAAAAGGTTGAATGTGTCTGAACATTGACACGAAAACCTTGAATTTTACATTTTTAAAAATACGCTTAATTATTGGATGTATTTAAAAAACAAAAATGGCATTCTTTATACTCGACGAGACGAATAAAACAACACCAAATTTATCCAATTTGAGAATTATTTTGGATTATTGAAACGAAAACCCTGATTCAGAGTTTTCGTTTCAATATATATATTTTCTATTTCATGTGTGAAAGGGGTCAATAATAATGACCGATTTTAAAATTTCGGCTAAAAAATCAATTCCTTGTGTCTAGGCGACGGAAAATGGGTCATTTTCTTGTTAAGGCCATAACTCCGCGTATGAATTGAATTGAGAGCTCTTTGACCACTCATTTTAAAGCGGAAAGTCTGCGCTACAACTTTTATATAGACACCTATAGCAAGTTTTCGCTTCAATAAAAAGTTATACTCCAATATTTGAGGCATACTCTGATTTTTGACTGAGTTTTGACAAAGATTAGCATTTTTAATCCTGTTGCGGAGCCCTTCAGCAAAAATAATCTTTCCAAAAAATATAGCCCAGATTCCGAGGAAAATTTTGGTATATCGGGTTTGGTATGTTGGTACAGGAGTTTTTTGAATTTTTGAATTAAAGCTAATTTATTCTTGAAAAATGGTGATTTTTCGATAAAAAGTTATTTATAAAAAGAAAAACTTATAGCAAAATTAAAAATCCGAATGTTAACGTGAACTTGGCTCAGTGGTAGTACTGCCGGATCCGAGTCAAATGGTCTCGGGTTCGAATCCCATCTGAGTTGATTTGATTTTGCCTCAAAAATAAATCTGATATTCCATGAAGTCTGTTCAAAAGTTTAGTGGTCCTTTAAGCTGTATTTTTTTGTATTATTTTTCAGGTTCTTTTTTCTTCACGAAATTCCTCAAGGACTTAGTTTAAAAACGATACATATCTTACGATCTAATCCTTTTTTAAGATTGCGTAAATCCGAAAAACGACTGCGAACGAAAATTACATAAGTTTCCAGACGCATAGATTAGGAAATATAAAAAGAAACTACAGGGTGTCCCAGTAGTTGGGACTATAATTGATTTGAGGGCTGTTTCTCGTCATCCAATCGGTCATTTTCGATGCGGTTTTTTGTAGAGGAGAGCTCAGACGATTCTGCTTCAGATCTACCTATAAAAATATTCAAAATTCGCGTTTTTTCAGTTTGAAGTTTTTAAAGCAACTTTTCTCCGTCTTTCCAATAAGGTAGAGAATTGATTTGAACATAATCTGATAGCTTAGTGATGCCCCACCAACGTAAAAAAACTGTATCACAAAATCTGCGATGAGAAAATAGATTATCAAAATTGAGAAAAAATATAAAGAATTTAAGGTTGTGGGATGATGTGGCCTCAGTGGCGCAGTAGGTTGCGTGTTTGGCTGTTGCCTGAAAGATCACGGGTTCGATACCCAGCTTCGTCGCTTGGTTTTTGCCCAAAAAATTGTCTGGTCTCAATTTCAATTTCAAAATTGAGACCACTTTTTTGGGCAAAAACCAAGTGACGAAGCTGGGTATCGAACCCGCGACCTTTCGGGCAACAGCCAAATACGCAACCTACTGCGCCAATGAAGCCAACTCGCTCCAAACCCTTAAATTCTTTATCATTTTTTCTCAATTTTGACAATTCCATTTCTCATCACTGTTAAAAGATGTTTTGATACGGTTTTTTACGTTGTTGAGGCATCACTAGGCTATCAGATTATGTTCAAATCAAATCTCTATCTATTGAGATGACGGAGAAAAGTTGCTTCCAAAACTTCAAACTGAACAATTCACGTATCAGAAAAACGAATTTTTTGGGACACCCTGTATTAAAAAGGATTTTTCTTCATCGTTAATTTGTGCTAATATCCACTATTTTTTGTGCGCAAACATAGATAAGAAAACAAAAGACGAATTGTGTTCATAATTAATGACTTTAAAGAAACCTAAGTATTAACCGGCTTTTTTGTTGCGACGGAAGAAATGTGTATCTCAAAAGTTTACGTTGCTTAATCAGCGTAATACCAAACAAAGCGCCCAGACTGGATGGGACATCATCAAGGAATGCAATAGCCTTTGGCTACGCGACGAAAAAGGCGGTGGTCAATGATTGAGACTATTTTTGTAAAATTCTGTGTTAGATGGTATATATCTTATAGAGGATGCAGATGAACAGTAGCCATGCATTCGTCGAAACCGGAATGGTTGGAGGGATGCCAGCCAAACCGACAAGTTGACGGATATATATACTTGATCTCGAATATCCAACTCCGGCGCACAATTGAACCAGTTTCTTTTTCTCGCACGTCGATTGCGTCTACTCCGCCCAACATCCGCATATAAAACACTTCGAAGCCAAATTTCCCAAATCAAACCTAAATCAAATAACCTTGCGGGGATGTTTACTGCGATATCGCTTGCTGTGGCTTTATTGCCAATTACTTTGGCCCAATTCCTTGGAGGTGGAGGAGGAGGAGGTTGTGGGTAAGTAACTTTTTTTCATTTCAAGATGGAGTGAAATTCATAGCGGGATCTCCGGACGTCAATTCTGTTACATGGTATATATCTTATAGAGGATGTAGATTAACAATTTTTGACAAAAATCGAATTTTTAACCCCCTAATTTTTCGGAAAAAGTGATGTTGTTTCCTGTAAACTTTATAGGACATCATTTGTTCCGAAAAATTCATTTATGGGGGTTAAAAAATTCGATTTTTGTCAAAAATTGGTAATCTGCATCCTCTATAAGATATATACCATGTAACAGAATTGACGTCCGGAGATCCTGCTATGAATTTCACCCCCCTCCTTTAAAAAATTCTATTTTTATAGATGCGGAGCGCCACCACCGCCTTGTGCACCACCGCAACTACCCCAACTAGCACTTCCTTCACCATGTCTTCCGCCATTACCATCGTTGCCGCCACCATGCTTGCCTCCACTTCCTCAACTTTCCATTCCTCAATGTCCTCGTATGTTTTTTATTATTTTCGTTTGAAGATTTTTACTATTTTTGTTTAGCCCCACCTCCATGCCCACCAAGTCTTAATCTACCTTCTCTTCCTCCCCCACAACTTCCAAGTCTTCCAAGTCTTGGAGGAGGTTGTGGTGGAGGTGGTGGTGGTTGTGGTGGTGGATGTGGTAGAAAGAAGCGTGAGGCTGCTTTGCCAGTTATCCGCGGTGAAGCCACCAGTGATTCTCTTTGCAACAACAATACTATTCGCAAGATCATTTTGAAGGTAAATTTTTGAAATTTTCGGCACGTTTTTTTTCATTGTTAAAGGACCAGTCGAGTGGGGAAAAAGTTGCAATTTTTGTTGAATTCGGAAAGTTCATGAAAAATGGAGCATTTTTTGTTTTTACCGCATGTTCGGAATCGTTGTAGCTTTCGAGATAATTGCGTTTGAAATTTTGAATTTGTGTACATGTTTTCGTTGTAATACACAAACTTTTTTGAATTTAAAATTGATTTGTAAACTTTCATAGAATGAACATTGTAGCAGTTTTTATAGCTAAATGAGACGAACAAAATGACACCAAAATTATTCAATTTGAAGATCATTTTGGGTTATTGAAACGAAAATTCTGATTCAGGGTTTTCGTTTCAATAACCCAAAACAATTTTCAAATTGGATAAT
>JAQGCO010000023.1:0-19910 GCA_034700925.1 Acrobeloides cf. buchneri Gr-Nem-00862
GCAATTTTCAATGCAAATCATAAAAAACGATGACAACGTTGTCGAAAAATCGTTGTCGCGCGACAATGTTCGACAACATTTAACAGCGTTTTTTATTGAGCTCGATAACGTTTCACAGCTCATTTAACAGTGTTTTTTAGCCGTGACAACGACTAACGAGCACCCTCACTAGGATAGACTGTACCTTCCACACCATATGCGACCAAGTTCTCCCGTTCAAAGCATGACCATGCGCAGCTACTGTTTGTAACAACGTATCACAAGCACTTTTCCTAACAGGTGGTCTCAAATCAACACATAGTTCGCTAAGGCAGTTGTATAAAACCAGCCAAATTTTTTCGTTCTCCGCATCACTTCTTTGGACACTTTTTCGGCGAACGTAATCCGAAATGTTCCACTAAAATTGGTTGTAGTTTTTAGAAACTGTTGGAACCCCCAGATGACCTTTTCAACCACCTAGCCCTATTGTACAATTTTTCGATTTTTCGCTTCAATACACCATTTCCTGAGTCAGGGTCAAGGAAGCGTGTTTAGGCTTCTGGAATGTGCAATCGATTCCTCGTATAGAACCCCCCCCCCCTCACCTCTGATGATCCCTTCACCACTTAGCCCTCTTACGATTTATGGCAAATATGGGTTAATACGGGAATACTCTTTCAAAATTCCGGTTTGTTTGAGTGTTTTGGACCATGCTTAACAACTTCCACAAAAATTTTTTCAAAAAAGTGCTATGAATACAAAATAAGCAAAATTAAAGATCCGCGTTTTATCGTGAGCTTGGCTAAGTGGTAGTGCTCCCGACTTCGAGTCCAATAGTACAGGGTTCGAATCCCACCTACGTCTAATTGGTTTTGAAGCTGGTTTATTTGGTATTCATGGCACTTTTTTGAAAATTTTTTGTGGAAGTTGTTAAGCAAAACACTCAAATAAACCGGAATTTTGATAAGAGTATTCCCGTGCTAATGAAACGATTGACAACAAGTTTTCAAAAACGAGGTCAAAAATCAACTTTTTTCTTACTAATTGTCCCACTGCTGATAAAGAAATATTCATAGAAATTTGTTGTTGACCATATTTGGCATCAGTTTCGACGAGCATTTGTACACAGTTGAATGGTAAAGAGTCCAAAAATTCTTTGATAATGAGATTCACGCCTTGATATCCATGCTCCACTAGGCGGCTGTCATTACTAAAACACAAAATTTTTTCAATTTTTACAGCAAATACCAATTTTTGTTCTCAACAACAGCATTGACAATCTTAATTATCGTTGGCCATAATTGTGGCCTGAGCTGTTGACTATCTGATTGGAGGATGTTCATGAGACAGTCGAGTTGTTTGAAAATCACGTCGATATAATCTGCCTCGCTTAGAGCCGCCAATGGGGCTACGATCAGTTGTTGGCGTTTCTGTAACAATAAATAAAAAAGTGTTCAAAATGTTTCAATATTACCACGATGTCCTCTTCATTAAGTTCTTCTGAAGGTTTTCGCTTCATTGCCGATCGTATAAGGGTGGTCAGGGCGACAGTGCCCCATTCTCGAAGTTTTGCATGAGAATGAGTGCATACCTAAAATATCTTTGTTTCAATGTTATATAATGCAAGAGTTTAAAAAAGTTAGATCACATGGCCTAGTGGCTAGAGCACGGTCCTCCATATTATAGGTGCGGGTTCAATCCCGCTATGGATCGAAAAAACCTAGGTAGTTTTTCGTAAAACATAAGGAGCTGGAAAACGCTTCCTTGACCCTGATTCAGGGTAGCTATTGATGCAAAAATGAAAAAAATCGAATTTTGACAGGATATCTGACTACCTACGGTTTTTCTATGCGAGAAATCGATTGCGCGTGTTTTCGAAACGTGAAAACGCTTTCCTGGTCCTAAAAAGTGATAAAAACCCTTGGTAGTCGGATATCCGGTCAAAATCTGAATTTTTTTCATTTTCGCTTCAACATGCTACCCTGAATCAGGGTCAAAAAAGCGTTTGCACGCTTCGGTAGTGCACGCAGTCGATTCCCCGCATCAAATTACCTCTATACGGGTCATTTTTAGAAAAAAATTTCGGGTCCAAAATTCATGAAAAAATCACAAAATTTCACTTTGGGGCACCCTGTACATGTTCCGATGATCGAAGTTCTAACCAATCTGTTGATGATTCGTGAATAATTTTTCTTACCTCGATCAAATGTGCTGTGACAGGTCTCCAATAAACCTCCAATCTTTGAAGATTTACCATAGCAGTTTGTAACAACTTAGACACAGAGAAAAATGATGGCTCTCTAGACGTATTTTGCGCAACCATCATAGCTTCCGAGGAAAGTTTACAGAGTGCAGCAATCACATGGTGCAAACTGACGTCATCATAGGAAGAAGTCGACTCAAATAATTTACTCAGCATTGCATTCTAAAATTATACACGTTGACAAATTTGCATAAAGCCTTAAGCCTCACCAAGTCTGGAAGTTCGCTACTTGCCGCAGTTGTCAGTATCACCGTGTTTGAAACGCCTGTGGAAGCGGTGCTTTCGTTAGTGGGGCCAGTGGTGTCTCCACCGGTTCGAAAACTTCCGGTTGTCGTAGGTTTCATCCCGAGAATCCACATTAGGTGTTGTAAAGTGGCAATGACAATATCCCACGAATCTGTTAAGTGGCAACCGTTTGAATGGGTACATGAAATAAGAGGGCGTATCACAAGTAGATTTTTGGCAGTTAGCTAAAAATAAATCAATAGGACAACTCTCTGTTGGGCCTTATATTGAAGCCGTTTCCACTTGCACATTGTCTGGGCTGTTCCCTCCCGAGGCTAGATTCCCCCATTAGGTCCCCCTCTCCGATTTAGGATAGCCTTACCTCCGATGGCATCTAAAATTCGACTATCCTGACCCTAGTTTTTGGTCAAGAACATAACCCCTTGGATGTTTTAAACCTTGTTTGGCCCTTGGAGAAGGCATATGTCCCCCTGTATCCCCTTCTTTCGGTACGGCACTGTTTTAAGTTAACTGTGAAATTTTTGAATTATGCATACCATAACAGTCGAATTTTGAAGATTGCTGGGCAATGTTGGAGTGGGACAAATGGTTCCCATTGCAACAACTTGATTCGGAGATTCATTTGACGATTCGCTAGTCTCTGATCCTTAAATTTGGAGTTTTTATCTGGCAAATTGTAGTCATGATACCACTTACTACTTACGTTAGACTCCGAAAATGGGTTCAGAAACATGGACCCCTGGCCCATTTGGGTTTCCCGGGTCCTGGATTCTGGTCCCTGAGCCAACTGTTCCAGTTCCCATGAGTCCGGAACTCCAGGGACTCAAATGGATCTCAGAGGTTCTGTTTCCGGGTCCCATGAGGACCTAGATTCAGGACCCATGAGTCACGAGTTCATGGATCCGGAAGACTCCGAAATTGTCCATGGGCCTGGAGTCCCAAAAATAGATCCCTTCGAGAGTCTGTGTGTGACCCGTTGATATTTATGTGTAACAGTATTGAGGTTAGGCGTGTCTAACTAACAACTAGCCGTGACCAATAGGCCAAGGCTCTTTAGTCTTGCACCTCGCTAGTTTTCTGGCCTCACCGGTCCGAGAATATAGCTAATAAACAAATCTCATGAGATACTTCAACTCACATAAAACTGTTACATCTGCGCATAGTTAACCGAACTCATACCTTCAAATCCATTCATATCAACCTGCGCATGATGATTTAATGCCGCTGGAGACACTTCAATGAACCTTGCAAAATAACCTTGTGGCAAAGCAGCTCGACAAAGTATCCTCAAACTTGCATCCTTAGCCTCGGAATTACCGATACGACAAGCCAATAAAACTATAGTTGTTATACAGTTAAGTAAAGCTTCGGAAATGGTGTCATCAACACTTAAAATTACAATTAGTTTTTCAATATATATTAGAGAATTACCTGTACTCTAACAAAATTGATAGGCCTTCTAATAAATTTTCATATGCCGATGCGAATAGAGCACTATTTCTCGCTAAAATGCATATGTTGCTGTAAAACTTTTGGTAGTTAATCAACAGTGGCATAACCACGGAGAGCGGGAAGTCGGGAGGTTTCCCTCTTAAAAATCTTTTTTCCAAAAAAGTAAACCCCCTCGAAATCCACACTTTTTCATGCCCTTGTCTCACGGATATCAATTCTACCTTGTTTATGTGCCGCTTCTCCATTTTCAACACTTTTCTCCTCCACAACAGCGGCATAAACGCTGTGAGTACAATCAACTAGACAAGAATACGCTATGGACAAGGCATAGCCTTCTGGAACTGGGCTAGGTTCATGCTTTTCTAACCAATCTAGTAAGATCCACTTTTTGGCAGATAGGTTTTCGTGTAATGGAATGAATATGCCTAAAGAATAAACAAATTTTAGAATACACAAGGGGCCGTATGCACAACTGATGCTAAAGCTAGCGCTAACACTATTAGTGCAGCTAATGCTAATAGCTGCGGCTAACGCTAATAGCTGTAGCTAGTATTCACAACTGCCAATATTAGCGTTAGCATCAGTTGTGATTACGGCCCAAGGAGTTGACCCCTATCCTACGTCACTGGATTCCCCTTTATCCATTTGTGATACCTTTATATAAGAAACCCGCTTGACCAAAAGAGTTGCTGAAATTTTCTTTGACCTCTTCATCTATTTGTGCTACAAAAAATTGCTTCATAATTTGATTTTTCATATTTTTCTACCTGTTTCCAAAGCATGTTTTATAAATCTAGTCAATTTGGAGACCATAAGTTTGATGATTTTTGCAGAATTTGGCTGAAGGTCGTAATTTTCGCACAGCCAGCTATAAATTTTGATAATATAAAAATTTAAAAAATTGATTTTTGTGGCGCACTTGTTAGTACAAAAGATTATACCTCAATAAATCCGGTTGCACAATGAACTTATGCAAAACTTCTAATGCTATAGCATTTTCCCATTGAGGATTTTCTACTGAAAGTAGTTCCAAGAGGAATGTTATGAGGATTTCGCATTGCAGGGTCTACAAATTTCAATTTATAGGGTATTTCCCGCCTTGAAAAAAAAGTTCATCACACATGGTATGGGAGCATCTAGCGCAAAATTAATCTTGAATGAGCAGAGTTTGATCTATGGACTACAGGGATCGAACCTTTCCCGTTCGATATGAATTTTGCTTCACTTGCTCTTGCACCATGGATGATGAATTCTTTTCTCTTGTCAGGAAATGCCCAAAAATGTATATGGTATTTTCCGCCAATAGGAAAAAAATCATCACCCATGGTGCAGGATCAAATGAAGGAACTTCATCTTGCATGATGAGGGTTTGATCTCAGGACCCTGTGATTATAACCCTGACTATTCAAGATGAATTTTACGCCTCTTGCTCCTGCACTATGGGTGATGAACTTTTTTCGTTTCGTGAGAAAAGCCCTATATATGCCTACCAAAATCGCATGAAAATTCGTAATCAAGACCAAGACGATTCTTAACGATCTCATCATAATCGGAAATGGAGGTCTCGTCGAAAAACTAGATGTGCTATTAAACGAAGCAGCGGAATTTCTTGAAGGGGAATTTTCTGATGCCGAATGTTGTGAGACAATCTTAATTTCTTTTTCTCCAGCAAACATTTTCACTAGTTGCGGACAAATTTGATTCTTTAACAAGTCGGCATATTCCGTGTGCTAAATTTTTTGGGTGTCAAAAATCTTTTTTTCAAATTTTATTATTTACCTTATAAAAAATCGAAGGGTAACTTTTCAGTACTGATTCTAGTAATTCTAAAGATAAAGTCATGGTGATTCTTTTTACTCCTTCTAGCCAAGTGGGGTTTTCTTTTCGAATCATAGAATTGAGGTCCTAAAATTTTTAGGCTTAACTAGGGGTGGGAAACGGAAACGAAGAGCAAGAGTCAGCTTGGGCAGCCCGAACCAGGCAGGGTCGAGGTTCGTCCCTGATTTTTTAGGCCTAGGATGTCCTGACTCCTATGGCCTTACAGGACAGTCCGAGGAGAGGACCAACTTTTCTTAAATATTTAGGTTAAAAATTTAGAAGAATGCTATTTTTCGCAGGAGAAAAATCTGTTCATGAAACCAAACTTCGACCAAGTACTTGCATAATGATCTTAGACCGGTCCGAGTCATGCCAGGGCTGAAGCCCCATGGCGCACCAAAAAGCCGGGAAGGTGAAAGCAAAGGATAAAAAAGAATGTTGCCAATCGACTCAGCTCGCCGAGAGCTTCAAAACGAGTGCCATATCATGGGGTTTGGAGTTTTGATTCCATGGCCGAGTGGCTAACGTGCTCTTTCTTCACTTATAGGACAGGGTTCGATCCCGCGCTCTATGAGTTAATACCGAGTGTGTTAGCCACTCGGCTATGGGAAACCCCCAAAATCCCACGATATAGTACTCTTTTTGAAGCGCTCGGCGAGCTGAGCCAATTGCAACATTCTTTTTTTATTTTTTTATCCTTGCTTCACCTTTTTGCACCATGGCCCAGTTTTTACTCTTTATACCCCCTTGGGCCTAGGCTCGGCCGGATTTTAAAAAAAAATTTTTATACCTTAAGTAAACGATAACCATCAGCGGCACAAGGCCTTAAAGTTGGCGGTGTAGGTGAAGGTTTTGACACAGCTTGTGGCGCTATAGTAAGCTCGCTTCCCTTCATCCCATCTTCCTAAAAATGTGATTTTTCAATGTTGGTCAAGATAACAACAATTCTTACTTGAACAACTCGTTCAAAAACCGAGCTAAAAAGTTGCCTAACAGCAGCAGAAGCAGCATTAATCACAGAGGGATCTTTGGAAAAATTCAATTTGATCGCAAGAACTATGCATTTAGCCAAAGAGATGTCCGTTACTAACAGTTCTGTTGTTACTAAAGAAGTTATTGCCTGGAGCACCCTTAATTCTTCACATTCTGCTTCTGTCAAAAACCATAGTTCGTTCACTATGCTTGAGGCGCATGACTGAAAACAAGTTGAGATTAACACGGGAATACTCCTTCAAATTTCCGGTATATTCTGTTATTTTCAGCTATTCTGAGTAACATTCAAAAAAAATTTTGAAAAAAATTGTCTATCCATGGAATATACCATGGCAAAATCAAATCAACTCAGGTGGGATTTGAACCCGAGATCCGTAGATTTGAATCTTGGAGTACTACCACTGAGCCAAGTTCACGATAAAAATCGTGATTTTTAATTTTGCTTATAATTTACCATGAATTTTTTTATAACTTGAAAATTTTTTTGAAATGTTGCTTAGAATAACTTAAAATAACAGAATATACCGGAAATTTGAAGGGGTATTCCCGTGTTAAGAATTTTTAAGTAACAAAGTGAGCTATAACCCAAGGGCATGCATCTGGCCGCTTTTTTTCTCATCCGGTACTAAAAGTCTATAAAGTGTAATTTGTTCATACCGGTTCAATAATTTGATATTGTAACATCCGCTGTATAGCTTGGAGGGAAATTTGTACAAGTCTTGGATTTTTGCTGGAACATCCCAACAGCAAAGGGTTTAAAATCTCTGAACAGGCGTTTCTTAGATTCTTGAGAAGATTGTTATTATGAGAAGCTGTGCTGATATTTCGCACTTTCACTAGACCCGATTCAGCGGCCTAAAAAAAAGTAAAAATGTTGATCATCTTTCGTTTGGTAATTCTGTACTTTCGACCCTCAATAAGACTCTGGGTTCAAGGCAACGTCTTATCGAGGTGCATCGGAAAATGTTCACCTGAGTGGACCTAGGGTGTTCTTATCATGCTTGAGTCTTATTGGGAGAATGTCGACAGTATTCGGCAATTCAATAATATTTGTTTGATCCTGATTCGGGGAAATAGATCTGTGTAGTGAAGCGAAAATGAGCTCGAATTTTCGACGGAAAACCGACAGTCTATATGTTTTTCTCTAGGAGGAATCGAATGCGCACATTGTCAATGCATGAAAATTCTCCCCCTAACCCTGATTCAGGATACGAGGAGATTAACACCAAAAGACTCAAAAATTCGTATACACAGAATAAGGGAAGTATTTTCATGCATCGATAATGTGCGCAATCGAATCTCTGCCTAGAAAAAAACCAGATTTTCAGCGAAAAAGTCAATTTTGATACTTTATTTCTGTTTCAATACATATTCCCTGAATCAAGTTCACGGAAGCATAACAAATTTTCGGGGGGGGGTGTCTGTGTAGATGTGTGCTATATTCTGAGGGCACGAAAAACGAGAAAGCTATTATTCTTGAATCAATAAATTTTTATTACCTCCTTCACTTGGTTATGCTTCTTTTTGGCCTCGGTTGAAAGAGTCCTCAAGTCACTTAATAAATAATCCACCAACTTTTTCGGGTCATTTTGAAAACCCGCCATAAGAAGCCGGCCAACAAAACTATATATGTACACAAATAATTTTTACACCTATAAAACATATTAATATATCAACAATCTGATTTTTAAAAATATACATGGTGAGTTAAAAAAGTGCATTTTTGTGATTTTTGGGCCCGAAAAATCTTTTTGGGACCAGAAAAGTTTTTCCTAAAAATGACTCATATATGAGTAATTTTATGCGGGGAATCGATTGCGCGCATTCTCGAATCATGAAAACGCTTCCTTGATTCTGATTCAGGGAATGGAGGTGGTGTATTGACGCAAAAATCTAACATATTTTTATTTTTACCCGGAAAGCACCCATCTTGAGGTAATTTTATACGAGAGAAAATAGAAATTTTTTCGATTTTATCATCAATCATCGAATCCATTCTATGAATCAGAGGAAGCGTTTTCCTGTTTCGGAAATGCGCACAATCGATTTCCCGCATAAAATTATCTCTATATGAGTCATTTTTAGTCAAAAAATTTCTGTACCCAAAAAATTTTTTCGGGCTCCAAAAATCCACTTTTTTAGTCACCCTGTCAATAATGTCAGCAACGTTTATCAAATTACAGAGTGATTCAATAAAAGGCACTTTTTGTGATTTTTTAAATGAATTGGTACCCAAATTTTTCTCTAAAAATGACCTCTATAGGGGTAATTTTATGCAGAGAATCGATTGCGCATATTTTCGAACCCTTAAAGGACCAGTCTGGTCGGAAAAAAGTTGCCAGTTTTGTACACATTCGGAAAGTTCATGAAAAATGGAGCATTTTTTGTTTTTACAGTAAATTCTGAATTGTTGTAGTTTTTGAGATAATGTGTGTGAAGTTGGCGATTTTTGAAATTTTGTGTATTATAACGAAAGCTTGTATCTGGTTCGTGACGATAGCACACTCTGCTTCCCTGATTCAGGGTCAGGGAAGCGTTGCGCGCAATCGATTCCCCGCATAAATTACCCTTAAAGAGGTCATTTTTAGAGAAAAAATCGAGTCTCAATTCATAAAAACACACACAAAAAGTGGCCTTTTTATTGAATCACCCTGTATATAAATGGCATTTTTGAAAATTTTATTGACAAAAAATCAAAATGACAAAAAAAGTTTAGGAAATTTAAAAAATAATCAAACATGAGATCGCCAAAGCAGATTTTTCAAGAATCTGGAAATTGAAAAAAACGTGTTCTTTTTTTATATTGATGAAAAAAAAGTTAGCTAAAAAACAAATGCCGCCGTACACGAAAAAACACATTGTTTTTTCGATCTATCGATTTTCCATTGTACTCTTTGCTAAAAAAAATAGTGTTAGGCAAACAAGATACACTAGTATGATTTAGGTACCCCACCGAAAATTTTTCAATTTTTCACCAACAATCATTATTTTTTCAAACAAACTGTTATTTTTCATCAAAAATTGTGATTCTCTGAGGAATTCCATCTGAAAAACTACAATTTTTATGCTGAAACTCCTTTGGGAATGACAATTCTTGGTAAAAAATGAATCTTTTTGGATGAGATCCTATAATCATACTAGTATTGCAAATCAATTGTTAACTCCAAATTACAAGTAGTTACAACACAAAAAATATTACGCAACAAATGACTAGACTAGAAGAATTTTTGAATCAAAGAATGTTTCAACTAACAAAACATCATAAATGTGAAGTTGTCGCCGGTGGGACCACTGTTGGCTTCGAAGCCAGTAGTGCCACAATATTTTCTGGCATCAGAGAATAAATGTAGTCGAACATACTTGATAAACCACCCACCGTCGAGAGATAGAGCTAAAAATTTCTTTCATGTTATAAGTGTTTGTGGGGGGGGGGGGCGCCAAATTGTTTTTTGGGATCGGATCTGGTAGAACTAGGCCAGTCCGATTGCTATACAATGGCAATTGGGGTAACCTAGGGCCAGTCCTTGCCTCAGACAGCAGCTGCTGCGTGGATAAACAGCAGCTGCTGTCTGAGGCAAGGATTGGCCCCTAGTTCCACAAAAAAGTAGAATCGTCGCATGCGCAGTCAGTGAAAAAGAACAAAAGGGGCTGTCCAGATATTACGTTATCACTTTTTTGGACTTTTTATAATTCTGCGGAGCGAGAGGTTGGGGGCAAGAAAAAGTCAGGCGGATGGAGGGGGGGGGGGAAGTCAATTCCCCATCCAACGAGATTTGGCTCTGGGCCTAATTTCACTATGAACCGGCCCAGAACACCTTTATTTGAGTCTAAATTTTGATTTTGTTCAAAACTTACCGATTCAACAAATTCCGTCGTTGATTGTGGGAACTGGTGGAAAACTATGGCTAAGAAAGCCACCGTGCAGCATACAAGTGTTGTAAATAAAGTTGCCAGTGGAAAATCACGTTTTGGATAGACCGACACTTGATGCCATGCTAAAAAGAATAACAAATTAATAGGGGGTTAAAAATTTTAAAACTTTTTTAAGTTTACTTGGCAAAAGTTCTCGGTCAGCAGCTTCCGTACAAGATGGATATGGGTAGAACAAGTGACCTTTTTCCAGTGGGTTTGGTATGAGACGAAACGCTAAAAATATATAGTCAACTCTCGATTTAGTGACCCCTTCCGAGAATTTTCCCGCCAACACGACCACCCAGGGATGCGTTGCAAAAGTATAAATACAACTCGATTTAGTGACACCTTCCTTCCGATTCGATTTAGTGACCTCTCCCAGGGGTGTCACTAAATCGAGAGTTGATTGTATATATCTTCAAAAAACTTTTTTTCGCTTACTTCCTTCCCAAGTATGTTGTAATAGCTGTAACGCTCCATCAACTCTCTTCCAATGTGGCAAGTGCCAAAAAGCATATGCGATAGCTTCAGAATCTCCTCGTTTGAGAATATGCTCAGGTGGTAAAATCAGCGGTTTTAGCTCGAGTAGATATTTGGGCACATGTGGGTTGAACTCTACAGCTCTATGAATAGCCTCAACAGCATTTAGCTCAGCGGCAGACAGGCCTCGTTTTTGCATGGTATCCGGTTGAAATCTGAATTTGTAAGCCTTTTAAAGGATCAAGCCGCTTAGAAAAAAGTTGAAATAAAAAAGCTTCTCATGCTATGATAGCGATCAGAATTTACTGTAAAAACGAAAATGCGCTATTTTTTAAATGAATTTTCATTATATTGAGTTGATCAATAATTTCTTGGCTATTGTGCGTTACGTCGAATCTTTGCGAAATTGACTCCACCAGGGGTTTTTCTAGGTCAGGAATCAATTGCCGAACTTTGAAAATGCTCAACTGATTCAGGGAAGGAGGTGGGTGTATTGAAGCAAAAATGAAAAAATTCGGATTTTCGCCGGAAAACCGGCGGTCTAGAGAAAGCATCCTAAAAGGTGAAATCTAGACACCCTGGGGGGGGGGGGGGTACAATTCCATTTTTGGCTTCGGCGATCTTTTTTGTCTATGCTTTGTGATACACTCTTACTTGTCAGCGACCATTCTAGCTTTTAAAAGTGCGGAAGTGAAGCAAATTGTGGCAGATTTTGGCAAGCTGATGTCTAAAAATTTTTAATTTTGAGATAAAAATTGATTTTTTTACCATCATATCTAGCAAGAACAGCTTGAGCATCGGCATAAGCTTGCTGCTCAAGTAGAGATTCGATGAGATTTTCGTGGATGTTCATCACGTTTAGCATAGGAAATTCTTTTATGAGCTAAAAAAATTTAAATAAAATTGTAATTTCACATCTTTGTGTTTGTTTCATACGCTAGGATAACCTCAAAAAATGTTTTTGAATTCTTAAAGGACCAATCCACTTGGAAAAAACACAAAAAATTCCGGAGATGCTGCTGCAAAGTTTACCCCCTTTAAGAAAAAATTTATAGGATGGCGCAAAAAAAGCTCAAAAAGTGCACCCCTGTGATTTTTGGGACCTTGAATTTTTTTCTTCTAAAAATGATCCCTCTAGGAGTTTATAGGGGTAATCGATTGCGCGCATCCCAAACCCTGAAAATGCTTCACTGACCCTGATTCATGGAAAAAATGAAGCGAAGTTTTTGAGCCAAAAATGATCATTTTTAGCATTTTTTACATGGAAATCATTTTCTAGAGGTAATTTTATGTGAGCAATCATTGCCCACGTTTTTGGAGCATAAAAACGATTCCCCAGGGGAAAAATTGGTTGTTTAGGGGCAAACAATAGATTTCTCAAAAAATTTTAAAATCAATATTTAAAAATAAAGTATACATCTCTCATCATTTTCACAGCTTCTCTTAATTTTCCTTGTCTTCTAGCACACATTGCCAATCGTCTTCTTATAAAAACCAACAAATTTATATCGCGACCTTCTAAAAAATTACTTTTTAAAAGTTTTTTTTACACAAATTTACTTTGGCAAGGATCGACTTCGTATTGACCTTGGCACTTTTTATACTTTGTTTCGGCCGCTTTTAGAGCTTTCCTAAAAAATTTTAGCATAGAAGGGCTTCGGAATTAAAGGCTTTTGGGACGCCCTCAAAAAACGCCTCAAAAATCCAGGCAACTCAATTGAGATCTTCTGACTCCATTTTTGATGAAAAATGGATTCAGAAAAGTCAGAAGAGAAAAAATGGAGTCAGAAGATCTCAGTTGAGTCGACTGAATTTTTTAGACGTTTTTTGAGGGGGTCCCTTATATTTTACAGAATGGCTAAATAAATGAATTTTTGTGATTTTTGCGCGATTTTTTCAAAAATTTTCAACTTTTAAAATTACTCTAAAATAATATTATAGAGGTTTTTCTATGTGAGAAATCGACTGCATTGTCGAACCTTGAAAACACTTCCCTGATTCAGGAAAGAAGGGTATGTATTTAAACGAAAACAGGCTAATTCATAGTCAGAGAAGTGGTTTCAAGGTTCGGCAATGCGCACAATCAATTTCTCGCATAGAAAATCCGGGAGTTATCTTGGTGAAAATACTTTAAAAAACTGAAAATTTTTAAAAAATCACACAAAATGGCAAGATTCATGGTTTCGGCCACCCTGTAGTTTTTAAAAATTTTTACCTTAACGTTTCTTCAACTTCGGCAATAGTTTGACATTCTTCTTCAGCCAGTAAAATTAAAGCGGGTGCACATTCTTGGTTGATTTCAAGAGCTTTATAAGCGGCTTTGATGCGGGAATGACTATCTCGCTCTCGCCAAGCCACTGACATAACTTAAAAAAGTGTTTAATTTACGAAAAGTGGCCCTTTTTTAGAGCTGGACGACCAACATGGACACAAATGTTGAATCTAGGACATTTCTCAAAGATTTTATAAAATTCGTTGAGAAATGTCCTAGAGTCCATGGCCTGGGGTCGAAAATCGAACTTTCATAACTTATGCCAAAAACTATCAGAAAGTGTTTTTCTGGCTTAGAAACAGTTTTTTAAGTTCATTAAGGTCGGGCGGATCGATATAAAGTTGAATTTAGACCGCCGAAAGTACGATTTTTCCTAGGGAAAATGATGTCATTTTTATAAAGCGTTTTTATTCATGAAAACAAAGGTCTGAGACAAAGTTAATATATCATAGTTTGCGTCTTTCACCAACTATAAAATGCAAAAAGAAATATTGAAAAAGCTTTTAACCACAAAAAGTTATGACTATTTCTTTGAACCCTAATTTTGATCCCAAAAACGACATTTTGGGCTCTATTTCCCATATAGGAGTTTCGGTGAGAAAATTTTTTGCGGGTTTTAGTACTCTCATCATGGGTAAAAAACTGGAGTATGTTATGGCGAAATCGGAGATGCAAAGTTGGAAATGTTTCGTGAAACTGAATGTGAAAGTTTTTATCGAGGTGCAACTTATAGCCTCAACGAACCCCAAAGTGGGTGAAATTTTCAGAGTCCTTTCTTTAAAACTTACTTTCGTAATCTTCTCGACTAGAATCACTATCACAAGTGAAAAAATTTTGATGATCTTGAGCAGACAGATTGAGATCGTAATATGTTAACGGATCCTTTCCAGTCATTTTTGTAAACCGTTGATATTCAGCTCCTCGGAATAGCGCAGTTGGGTTTCTCCACACTTTGCATTCGGCTAAAAAATTAATTTTTTTGTAAAAAAGATTTTTTAAGGGCCTCTCTAGACTTAAATCGCAAGCGACACGACGAGAACAAATTTTGTCGCGCGACTTTCTATATTCGTTTGCGATTTTGTCGCGACCCTTTCTACACTTCAAAATTTCAATTAAAAAAAATACGTGATTTTGTCGCGCGACTTTGTCATGCGACGAAATTTTGTCGCACGCGACTAAATCGCGATTTTGTCGCGACTTGCATTTTCGATGAAGTGTAGAGATCGCGCAATTAAATCGCGCGGCGAAAAGTCTAGAGAGGGCCTAAGTAAAAAATGATACCTGGCACATTTTTATTTGACTCAACTGCATCCTCTGTATCACTACCATCTTCACTTCCGTTGCCATTGTCGATGGTGTTACTAAAAAATTTTAAATAAAGATCGAGAAAATCTAATGAAATAAAAGATAACAGCCCAAGTATGAGCTGGAAATTAATATCTTCACGACCCAGATACAAGCTTTCGTTGTAATACACAAAATTTCAAAAATCGCTAACTTCACATGCAATTATCTCAAAAACTACAACGATTCAGAATATGTCGTAAAAACAAAAAATGCTCCATTTTTAATGAACTTTCTGAATAAATATAAAAAATGGCAACTTTTTTCCAAACGGACTGGTCCTTAATTTTTATCTAATTTTTATTTTTTTTAATTTTTTGTTTTCTCATCATTTTTTACATATTCCGGATTTCTATGTAGCTCTAATTAAGTGCATACAAATAGCACTCTAGCAGCAATTAAGGGCTTCTTTTAATAAATTTTCATCGAAAACAAAACTCACGGTTTCATAGGCACAATTTGGTATTCCCCATCAAGAATATTTTTTAGCATCTTTCCTCCCTTGTTAACAGAAAATTAGCAACTATAAAAAAAGTTCTACTGGAGCTCGAATACTCAAAAACAAGTTAAAGTTAGAAAGCCGCCGGCTGGCTGACGATGGCATGTAAGGTAAGTTAGCTATTTATGAGCCGAGTAATAACAGGTGAAATTACCCATTAGCGCTCAATTATTTTCATAAGCGAATGCGCTCCTTTGCTCCCTTAACATGATTTTGTCAAGTGCAGTCAGCCGATTATGAGGCGCTAAAGAGGTGGAAAAAGAAATATGAAGTTGAGAGAAAAGCGGCTATTGTTTTATGGGAGTTGTTTTATGTGGGATAAGAAACTATAAGAAAGGCCTAGAAGGGACAATGGCGAGTGGCTTGGGTTCGAGTATAAATGGTCCAGTTAATTAAGAAAAATCGGAAAACAATTGAATACAAAAACAGATGATTTAGAAATTTTTTATGGAAATTCGATTGCTCACTTGTCCCCCAAGGATTAAAAAGTTGAACTTTCAACAAAAAAATTTCCTACTCATCTGAATGTTGTATTCAGAGGTTTTTGACATGGAGAACTCGAAACTGAAGGAATTTTTTTATTATGACCCAGGGGTATTTTCTATTTTCGTCGGCATGTCTTTTTTTTAGGTATGCAATCCTGAAATCTGAAACGATTTATGAAATTTTCGATCGCAGTTAGAAAGTTAGTCTAGCAGTAAACAGAACAATTGAGACAAGTGGAAATGGGAAAACGAACTACTAATACTGTATCCGAGAAGAAAACTGAAAGGAGTGTACCTTCCCCCCCCCTAAGGGCCAAAAAAGTTTTAAAAATCCAAAAGGTCTCCCTTTATATTTTTGACCAAAATCTTGTACCCCACCTCCTCCCCCATGAAAAAATCATGACACTGTTTTGACCACTTGAATTTACCCCTACTAGGGCAAATTTACTGTTAAAAGCTCAAAAATTATAAGTCATTTTATTCCGTATCCCGAGGTATAGGACAATAAGATAGCGACAGATTCTTGTTCAATACATAGAAAACCTTAGAAATGTCGAAAATTTCGTCAAAAATCTACTTCAATAGCCAAATATCAACATTTTAAACAACTTTCTAGTTTTCAAAAATGCTCATTTTGAAAAAAAATTTGCTTATTAAAGCGAAAATTTGCTCTTTCAAAAAAACTTTTTGAAAGATTGCACCATTATATTCCTGAGGTTTTTTCCATGTCTGGAAAAAATACATTGAAAACGGATTTTCCTGGCCAGATATCTTCTTATATAAATTTAAAAAGGTAATCGTTAGCAGTCTCGAAACGCAGTTTGAGGCGTTAGCCGTCTCGAAATTCGAGACGCGTAATGTTTGTCTGTGCGTGCGGACTAACTGTGCACCGTGCAATCCAAATCCTCAAGGCTAAAACAAAATTTGTAGGAAGTGTTGGGACAAGACGATTGACACCAAAATTATGCGTGTAGCCTTCAAAGAATTTTGTTCACTTTTCACCCCTAGGGCAAAAAATCGGTTATACTCCGTTTCCTCGTGTCGTAAAAGTTGGCACTCCATGCCAACTTTTTTGTACGACGCGCGGAAAATGGGATATATGCCCATAAGTATAAACTACATTAATGTTTATAGCCTAAGGTATAGAAGCGCCGAACGAGAGCGTCGCTCAGAAGCCGCTTGGGATCCCCGCTCGGAATCGAAAGAATCACATTTTCATTTTTACTTATCAAACTCACTTCTTAAAATACCACCATTCAAATATGAGTATGATCCCGGAGACCAAACTTGATGTCCCTGTCAGAGCCACATAAAATTTTGGCGTCAAATTGTTGAAGTACAGTGACAGTGAGAGGACTAAAAATTATTTTATTGCAACTTTGTTTCTACAAGTTTCCAATTTTGTTTACCGAAATCTTTGCCTGTCTCAACAGATTCTGCAATTCGTAAAGGCCCTCGAAACAGGTATACTATAATACCAGCTGAGATGAACCATAAGATCCATGAAAATGAAATTAAGCGAAACCAAAATCTTCTCATTCTATCTTGCCACAATTCCCAATACGTCTGCTAAACCAAATTTTTTTATAAATTTAAAAAGGTATCGTTAGCAGTCTCGAAACGCAGTTTGAGGCGTTAGCCGTCTCGAAATTCAACTATTTCGAGATATCAGCAGTCTCGAAAAGAGTTGAATGTGGCTGAACATTGACACGAAAACCCTGAATTTAAAATTTTTTTAAATATGCTTAATTATTAGGTTTATTTAAAAAAGAAAGACGCCATTTTTTATAACTCGCCAAGACGAATAGAATGACACCAAAATTATCAAATTTTTTTATTTTGGGTTATTAAAACGAAAATATGAGTTTTCGTGTCAATAATCCAAAACAATTTTCAAATTAAGCATATTTAAAAAAATTTTAAATTCAGGATTTTCGTGTCAATGTTCAGACACACTCAACTCGTTTCGAGATGATTTCGAGACGCCGTCTCGAAATTAGTCCCGATTTCGAGGCTGTTGAAGTCTCGAAATAGTGGAATTTCGAGGCAGATAACGCTTCAAAATGCGTTTCGAGACTGCTAGCGATCACGCTTATGGACAAAATTGTAAAAAGGGTGGGGGAAGGAGGTTAGTTGCCACGAGGCCGGATTTTAGAGGACCCGTCATTTGAGGCCCAACACTTGAGTTCCCGACAGTTGAGGCCTAATACTTGAGGCCCAACTTTTGACGCACCGACTTTTGATTAATTTTAAAAATAAAATTTTGAGCCTCAAATGTCGGGAAATCAAAAGTTAAGCCTCAAAAGTTGGGCCTCAAATGTTAAGCCTAGAGTGTTAAGTCTCAAATGTCGGGAACTCAAGTGTTGGCCTCAAAAATCCGGCCTCATGTGGTGGGAAGGAATTTACAGTTGAACCGCACCTCTAGGAGGCAAAAGTCCTGACCCAGGTGGACAAAAGTCCTGACATTGTCAAAAACGCTGACAAGGTGTTTTCTCGTCCAGAGTTGTCGAGAAAACACGTTTTTGAAATATCAAAACTTTTGTCCCTTGGGTCAGGATTTTTGTCCGTCTAGGTCAGAACTTTTACCTCCCCTTGTATCGGGTTGCCTTTATATGGAGGGACATTCAGACGAGGCCGGTCTCAGGATGCCACTATATCGAGGTTCAACTGTATGTCATAATCCTATTCGCTAACTGATTAACGGATAAGCATTCACAATTTGAAAAAGATTAACAAAAACTCACTATTGCCATAACGCACTATAAAATTTTTTAGAAGTTAGTTGCAATAACCGCCGAACATCAATAATTTTTGGCTAAATTTTAAAAAATCAATTTTTTATTTAAAAATACGGAAAATTATTCCCTTCTTTTTAAAAAATGCCAAAGATGGCACGATTAGAATATTTACGCCAGCGCGTTTTCCCGTGCTTGCGTGTGGCAATTTTTGAATGAGTTTAGTTAATGAAAAGAAGCGTTTTGGCAAACTTTTGACTTTATATTCGTAGTGAAAATGTTTTCTATTTTTATCCGGAAAATTGGATTTTAAAAATTCTTTTCAAAAAGTCAATTTTTTTAATTTAAAAAGATTGTAGGATTTTTTGGAACATTTTTTTCGAAACGGGCTCACATCAGATTTTTAAAATTTTTGTATAATTTTATAAAAATCACTTTTTCAGATAGAAATTGGAGTTAAAAATTAAATAAATCGCGATTTTTATCAGCACTGTAGCCCATTGTAATTCGCGGAAAACGGGAATTTCTATCAGGGGACAAACGTTCGGGGAAAACGCCCAAAAGTTCGGGGATAGACCGACAAAGATTCGGAGACGCTGCCCCTGTCGGATTTTGCGTTTTTTGCATTGAAAACACCGAAAAACGCAAAATTCAATAGTGGTAGTGTCCCGAATTTTTGTTGGTTGTCCCCGAACTTTTGCCCCCTCCCTGATATCAAAATGCACGTAAATTTCTGTTTCCCGTTTTCCGCGAATTGCAACGGGCCACTGGGATCGAATTCACCTCGCCGATGTTCAAAAAGAGGAATTTTTTCATGACACGGGTTTTCACAAATATTCAAAAAAAAATTAAAAATTTTGTAAAAAAAGCCCGTGAAAATAATCCACAAATTTGATTAGGTGAATAAGGCTGCGCGCTAACCGTCTCGAACAGGTGTCCGAGACACTAAACGTCTCGAATTGCTGCTCGAGACGCGCAGCCTGGTTCACCCGAATTTGAAGTGCTATTTCGGACGAGTGATGAAATCAAAGGAATGCTCATGATCGGATTCATCAGAAAATGGCGACTTTGGTGAATAAAAAGGAAATTTTGGGATTTCTAGTTGAAATGGAAAATTTTAGTGAAATCATTTAGTTGAATCGAATAACCCATTTTCACCAAAAATCGTCTTTTCTGAACATCACTTTGGTTTTGCCCCCTCATTCGAAATATACTATAGTTCCGAAAATTTCCAGTCTTCATATTAAAAATTTTTAGCATATTTTCAGAATTCTCAAATTTGAATGCAACTGCATTATTGAATGTTGATTCGCTGCCTCTTTTGCCGACTTTGTGGAGGACGAGTTTCCAATTTAACTAACTTTTCTATTCGTTTTTCTTCTGCACTTCCTAAAGCTAAGCCGAATATTGATGAGTTCCCAGATTTTAAAGA
>JAQGCO010000024.1:0-19903 GCA_034700925.1 Acrobeloides cf. buchneri Gr-Nem-00862
GCAACTGTCATTTGACAGTTACAACTGTCATTGTGACAGTTGAAACCCCAGAATTTGACAGTTGTCTGTCATGTCTAGTTAGAAAATTGTACATATATAATACAGGCTGTTTTTTATTGCTCCCACATTTCAAAAGTTCGCCAAAAATCGAGTTTATAATCCGTTTCCATCACCCGATAGCTTATTTGAATGCCCTAATCACCGGATTTTTTTAGAAAAAAAATTTATTATCGATTTTTCCTGCCGGGGTCAGACTTTTTCTGATTTTGAACACATGTGATATCCTAGCCTAAGGGGCAAAAGTCCTGACATTGTCAAAAACGCTGAAAGGTGTTTTCTCGTCCAGAATTGTCGAGAAAACACGTGTTTGAAATGTCAAGACTTTTGCCCCTTAGACGAGGATATATCGCCCCTTACGCGAGGACTTTTGCCCCCCCCCCTTTGTAGCTATAGGGGGGGGGGGCAAAGAAACGGGATTTGATCCAAAATTAACGGGATTTTGGTCCAAAAGTAACGATTTTGGTTTAAACGGGACTATGTTTGAATTTTTATATTGCATGGATTTCCATATACCAAATTCGTTTACCTTCAAAATAAACGTATTTAGTATATGGAAATCCACGCAATATAAAAATTCAAACATAGTCCCGTTACTTTTGAACCAAAATCCCTTTACTTTTGGATCAAAATCCCGTTACTTTTGGAACAAGTCCCGTTAATTTTGGACCAAAATCCCGTTTCTTTTGCCCCCTCCCCTATAGTATTCACAACTGCCGTTATTAGGGTGGCACTAGCAGTTCGGAAATTGCATTTCTGGACGTTAGCCGTTCGGAAATAGTGCTTTTCACAATTTCCGGACGGCACCATGCTTGGTCATTTTATCTTTTTTTAAAGGTTTTTATAGGCGAGATCTCTATGTTTTCGTAGGATATTTCTAAAATTATTTTTATGTAAACGTAACTTGGGTAAAATGAGGCAAGTACAGAAAAATAAGGGCAATATTAACAAGAAAATTTTTGCGAAAATTGAAAAAGTCTTTATTTTTCTTTATAAAATATGACAAGTCTGAGCACAAAGTCGAAAATTTAGGGAGGAGTTTTTTAAATGGTATGGTTCTCCATGCCAAAAATGTTGGAACGGTGTAAAGAAAATTATCCTGACCCTCAAAAACTTCGTATTTTCGGGGGCCGATTAGGGGCTTTATGCGTTAACTTCAGATGAAGTGTACGATTAACCATTAAAAGCTTTTTTGACAATTCTTTTTTTATTTTGTCGAGCAATACTAGAAGAAGACAGCTAAATATGCTAAAATCTCGTAGAAAAAAGTTATGAAGATTTTACTGAAAAAAAAAAGAAATTCGCATTTTCAGACGTCTAGAGTAGCCGTCTGAAGAATGCGAATTTCTTTTTGATTTCCGGACTGCTTGCGTCCGGAAATCGCCGTGAAATGCGTTTCACGACTGCTAACGCGCACCCTAAACGTCTCGAATTACAACTAATTCGAGAAACTAAACGTCTCGAACAGCAATTCGAGACGTTTAGCGTCTCGAACACCTATTCGTGAACGCTAGCAGTTGTGAAATCGTTTTCAATGATTTCACAACTGATAGCATCGTGACGTATTGCAATTTCACGGCTGCTAGCGCCTCAAATCGTATGTCACGATGTATAGCGTTTATCTAATGTTTGCAAAAAAAATTACAGAAATTGGATTCTATAGACTATAGTGCAACTTTTTTTTTTAAACAAACGAATTTGTGAGTAGCTTTTTACTTTGTGAGCTGTTTATTTTTAGACTAGATGTCTGCTTCTAAAGATAAATCAAAAGTCCGCTTACGATCTCTTTTTGGAAGAATTTTCAACAATAGTAGCACAGATTCTTTAGATGTTTCTTCGACTTCTAATACTACTATTAATGAGATAAGCGGCCCGTTCAATACAGCGCATCGTACTCATGTTGGTTATGATGGGCAAAAATTTGGCTTACCACAGTCGTGGATGGAAATTTTGCATCAAGATCTCAGGTATGCTTTTGTTTAGAAATCGGAATCTTGGGTACCCAAGATTGGATCATAACTTTTTCAAAAAGCGACCAAAGAAAGAAATGTGCAGAAAAAAATTCAATATTGGGTACAACATATAAATTGATTATTTTGAAAAATTATTTTTTAATTTATTTTTAAATAGTTTTGGTGAAATAAAATCGTTGAGCTAATCTTGTTGGGGAAAAAACGAGCGTTGGGAAAAAGCAACTTTTTTTTAGCGAAACTGACCAGAAGAAAAACCCAAAAGCAGTTGTGACGGCGTTGAAATTTTATGCGTCTACATTGAACCTAGATGAAAATAACAAGTTTAGTATTACAAAGTCGGTCTATCCTTCGGATGATGTTATTGATGTGAATGTTGAGTTAAACAAAACTCACGAAACGAATAAAGGTATCCATTGTTATAAAGGACTTTAAAGAAGTGATTTTAAGTACAAAAGAGTGATTTTTTAAGTACAAAAAATATTTATCTTTTAAAATTTTAGAAATTCCCAGTTCGTTGGATAGCATTACTTCCGGCAGTGATCTTTCTGAGCTGAATTTAAATTCAAGTATGTCTGTTTCCAATCAGATAATTTTTGAAAATTGTTCAAGTGTATCTGTTACCGTTTTATCTGAAAAATCAGTTATCTGAAAATCACCACCTAAGCGTATGAAAAACGCACGGAAGATATGGAAAGCGCTATTCCTAGAAGTAGTGGCTCTAGAATATCCAGGACTGTTCAAGCAAGCTGTGCGAAGCCCGATTACTTATGCTAATCTCGCTAGCCGATCGTTGATAAGAAGTATGAAAGCAGGCATTTGATAACTGTGATATATAGGGCCAACACTTATTTAAATGACTTATCTATTTATCTCTATTATGTCTTTGTTTTGTCATAGATTGGAATAATTTGGATTTAATCTGTGTCCGAATAAACTTTACTTTACACCTAAGCGCATGGAAACGATGCCTAACCCAAGAAACCTACCTGCCTAAGTCTTAGAACTAGATCTAAGCGCATGAAATCGACACCTGAACTTAGGTATCGATTTTATGCGCCTAGGCTTAGGTCTAAAGCTCAAGCAGGTAGACTTCTTGAACTTAGGCATCGTTTTCATACACTTAGGTGTCGTTTTTTATGCGCTTAGGCGTCGATTTTCAGATAAAACTGAATTTTCAAACAAACGGTAACATAACGACAAATAAAAAGCTACTTACAAGTTCGAAATACACATAACACTCGAGATTGTTTTGAATCTCCCGCTTTTTCCTATATTCTTCTCAAAAATTAATTTACTGTTTAAAAAGGGCTTCTGGATGGGAAAATTGGCGCACTAAATCTTGCATACAACCTACCTAAGAGAATTTCTTTCTATCGAGTTTTCATTTTGAACTATATGACTATTATGAATCACCGTTGTTGAAAATAGAGTCTTTAAACTAGTATAAGAGCTGTTTATTTTTAGACTCGATGTCTGCTTCTAAAGATAAGTCTAAAGTCCGATTACGATCTTTTATTGGAAGATTCTTCAGCAACAATAGTGGCACAGATTCTTCAGATGTTTCTTCGACTTCTAATACTACTATTAATGAGATAAGCGGTCCATTCAATACAGTGCATCGTATTCATGTTGGTTATGATGGGCAAAAATTTTCTGGCTTGCCACAGTCGTGGCTGGAAATTTTGCATCGAGATCTCAGGTATGCGTTTGGTGGTTGATTTGGGGATAACGGTTGCCAGCGATTTCATGTGTCCTTATTTCTAAGACTACAAAAAATTGCCTTGATTCCCTCTTATGTTTTTACTCAAAATTTTCGAAAAATGTTACGGGGACTCTTATGATTTTTTGAAATTTTTGGCTTGGGCCCTCCAAAAAACTTCGGAGCTTCTACGACACTGAAGGGTACCCTTATGATTTTTTCTTTCGCCCATCCCTAAAAATTTTTATGGATACACTACAGTATAAAATTTGGGGCTGGGACCCCATTGACGTGAAAAAATTGAAATTTTTTTTCCAGAAAATGACTCCTTTAGCGTAATTTTTGACGAGAAATCCAAAAAACGCACTCACGGAGCGTTAAAACACTTCACTGACACTGTTTCGATCAAAGTTCATATAACTTGAAAAAAAGCGAATCGGGGGACTTGGCTTAGTGAAACGTATATCTTCAAGCGCAAGTATGAAGTTGGATGTGTTGGACCTCGCCAAGGCCAGTGGATGTTTGGAGGAGTGGAGAGAGGGTCTGGTCATGCCTTCTTGAAGCTTGTTGACCGTCGAAATGTCGACTCCTATCTACCAATCATCCAGGAATACATCTTACCCGGTACGACCTCAGACTTGTGGGGGATTGAGAATCTGCCCAAATGCTATGGACATATGATTGTCAATCACTCGATGAACTTTGTCAACCCCCAATACCGGAGCTCACATTCAGACGATTGAATCGACTTGGAGCAAGTTCAAGAAGATGATTCTGTTTGTGTGCCACACGTTAACCAGATTCTGAATACTGAACTTAGCCCCGTCAAAAATGATCATGTATACGGACGACCTGGTGTACGTCAAGCCAATTAAGCACCAAAAAGATGAGGAAGATCTACAATTAGACATGAACAAGCTATCAGCCAACTATCAGGAAGCGCACCTATCGCTCAACGCAAAGAAGACCAAGCTGATGCTTCTGGGTCCAACGATAGCTCTCTGAACATCGCAAAAAGAATCTGGAACCAACTCCCACCGGAAGTGGCTCGAATGTGGGTCCTCAGACTCTTTAAGAACGCCATTGGAAGCAAAGAAGTCTATGATGTCCTGGCAGATCGGAAGACTGTCAAAAGCGAAAACCCGAATCCAATGAAGAAACCATGATATTATTATATTACTTTGTTATTTATTTTATTTGTTTATTTTGTGTTGCTTTTGACTATCTATGGTTATTCACTGAACTTTTGTCTCAGACGTCTGTACCATTGGGAAAATAAATTTTGAATTTTTGATGATAAAGAAGTCCAACAGACTCAATGTGGACAATGACTGATACGACGACTACCTATAAGAATCATGTGGCGCCTGCAGTTTGGAGGCAGAACCCAAGATTTTCTATAATCTTTGGAGCCAGATCGCAGCGTTGTATCCTTGTCTTCACTAAGTGCATAGACGTTCTCTTTCCAGCGGCCCTCTTTAGGATCACAAGAATCACATGTTATACTATTAAACTTGGCTCGAAACAGTGTCAGAAAGTGTTTTACGCTTTGGGCGTGCGTTTTTTGGATTACTCGTTAAAAATTACGCTAAAAAGGGTCATTTTCAGGAAAAAATTTCAATTTTTTTCACTTTATTGGGAGCTCCAGACTTGATTGAGCCCCTAAAATTTGTTGTTTGCCGAAAATTAATGTAAATTTTTTGTATGTTTTTATTTTTTATTCCAAAATCTTATTTTTTGAGGCCACTGTCCCCTTATTTTTGAAAAATATAGAATAAACCCTGACGGTTCCCATTTTCTCAAATCAGTTTCTCACATAGAACACTTACTATGTGTTATGGACTTTACTCAATTGGGCCTGAAAGTTCATCAAAAATGAATAATAGCGCCAGTCCTAGATGTCCATGGGGAAGCAAATTTTCTACAGGTCTCAGAATGTTTATACCCGCATTTTTTCGTTTTAAGTCCATATCTTAGTCACTTTAAGTTTGTTTGAGTTGAAATTTTTTGGTTCAATTCCTGAAATCACGGCGAACAACTTTGTAGAACATCACTTTTTATGAATTTTTTTTGTTTTTTAGCGAAGCTGACCAGAAGAAAAACCCTAAAGCAGTTGTTACGGCGTTGAAATTTTATGCGTCTACATTGAAACAAGATGAAAATGCCAAGTTTATGATTACAAAGTCAGTCTATCCATCGGATGATGATATTGATGTGGATGTTGAGTTAAACAAGACTAACGAATCGAATAAAGGTATCTATTGTTATAAAGGACTCTCTCTCAGCCTAGTTCAGTTGGGAAGTAAGCTTTTAGGGATATCGTTCATAAATATCCAGAAGAAGGGAGACGGTCTCCCATCACCCACCCACGGAAAATTTTTTAAAATTTTGAGAAAAGATTATAAGGGAGGACCAAGGTAATTTTGTAAAAATTTCATTCACTCACCCAAGCAGACGAAAAACATCACAAAAATTATCCACCCACCCTCCTCCGGGTCATTGTCCCCCCCCCCTCTACTGGATATGTATGATATCATTATGATTTTTATGAAATTTTTGAGCAAAGAGGACTCTTTTCTGGTGACTATTAACTTTATTCTAGATATTACACCTAAATTTGTCAATTTTTGACGAATTTCTCAATTTTGATAAATTTTTCGATTTTTGAGGAATTTTGTAATTTTTCAATTTTGATTAATTTTTCGATATTTGAGAAATTTTTCGATTTTTGAGGATTGATTTAAAATTTTAGAACTTCCTAGTTCATCTACATTGGATAGCATCACTTCTGGCATCGATCTTTCTGAACTGAATTTAAATCCAAGTGTGCCTTATTTTCCATCAGAGAATTCAGAAAATTTTGCAAGTGTACCACCTCCATGTATACCTCAGAGAGCTAAGACGGCAATACTTGTTCCTACACCAGCACCGCCGGTGCCTCCTGCACGAACTACAGATGCGAATAAATCAGTGATCTTGACTCAAGAGACAACAAATGAGATTATTGAAACAACTACTCGAACGCCACCACCATTGCCTCCAAAACCTTTAGTAAGTTAATGATTTTATTTTATTCACGAATAGCCAATCTCGTATGGATGAAGAATTGTTTGATCTGGAAGAAAACTATTGAAATCTCTTTGTTGTTTTTTTCATTAAAACTCTTTATCTATTGAAAAATTGATTTTCTCTTTAATACACAAAGGCCACTTCCTAAATCAGGGTGAAGTTTTGACGCATCGAAATCGTGTGCAATCGATTTCTCGCGTAAGATTATGGTGCTAGTCGACAATAGGTATCCAATAAAACTTTATGTATCCAATGGCTTAAGCTTAAGGCTTAAAGAGAGGTCCAAATTAGGGTCCTTTCTTCAAAATTTTTTTTGAAAAATGACTCTAGAGGTAAAATAGGGTGTTTAGAATAGTGCTATTTTTTGCGAAAACAAGGTGAAGGAAGCATTTTCACGTCACGGGGATGTGCGCAATCGATTTTTCACCCTATTTTTACCCCTAGAAGGTCATTTTCCAAAAAAAATTTTTAGAGAAAGGGCCCTAATTTGGACCCCCTTTAAGCTTAAGCCTAAGCCATTGGATACATAAAGTTTTATTGGATACCTATTGCCAACTAACACCAAGATTACCCCTAGAAAGTTGTTTTTCTCATTCGAATCCAGATATTCTTATACAATTACATTTTGGCATCAGACTTTTCTCGCTTCGAAACACACGTGCATTAGATCTTCAAAGGAAAATTTATCCTTGTGTATTCACAAGCTAGATAATTTATTGTCGACTATAAATTCTGATTAACAACTTTTTTGGATTGTTTTTGTAGCGTTAGCGCATAACTAGAATTTCATCATCATAAATTATCTAGAGGCTTGTGGAATTTTCATTCAGTTTTACCCCTTAGCGTTTTAATCATGGTTTAATTCAAAAATTTATTTGATTGCTAATTTTGGTTCTACATCACTTCCTCCGAAATGTTTTTATGCGTTTTTCTAGTGACAATTCTCCCATTTTTTGAAATCGGGAAATAACAAAAATCAACTGGCACAATTTGGATTTGATGATCGCCCTTTTTCCGATGTTCGCGCAACACGCGAGTCTCCGCCTTTTCTGTCTTCGCGAGGCAGGTGCAGCAAGCATTTTTCTCACTGGGCTTCCGACAATAGCTTGTAGGGATACCTGCTGAGTTCATCTGCTGCTGCTATTCGAAACTGGTTTGTAATGATAAAACAAACCCTGCGGATTATCGCTATGTTGCCTATAGTCTATTGAACGAGAGTGACCATCTGTAAATATTGATATCCTCTTCACTATCATTCTTATTTTCCCTGGTTAACTTGTGATATATTTTCCTCTTATTTTTCACTTTTACTATACACCGTAAAAGCTGCCAAAATTTTCGACTCTAACTTTCGCCCGTTGCGCATTTCTGTGCAATCTCCCTTTGCTACATACATCGATCATATCACTTTTGCACTTACGGTCTGATTTTTTTTAACCAGGGATGCCAAGAAAATTTGTTTCAAAATCAGCAAATCTGACTTCAAAAATCAGATTTTAGGAGCAAAATGCTAAATTTCCATTATATTTATAAATTTGACCAAATTTTCCATCTCAAAAATCAGAATTGACACTGAAAAATCAGCATTTTGCCAGATTTTTGACATCTCAAAATTAGCATTTTTCTGAAAAATCAGTAGACTTGACACCCTGTTTTTGACCTTATATAACCTCATAACAATTTCCCTTTTAGCACCTAAAGAATAATGCTAACAATAGTGCTGTAACTCAATTGAACGGTGTCTCAAAACCTTTCCTGCGTGAGGGTAGTGTTGGCTCGGCTAGTTCATCGAAAGTTTCATCGGATGAAGAGTTTCTCACAAAAAAGTCCACTGCCGAACATGTATGCTTTTGTGCTAGAAAACTTTTATTTATATCTATTGGGTTGTTCGATAAGTATAGAGCGTTAAAAAAATAAATCAAAATCGACATTTTTCGCTCGTTTTGATGAAATTTTTTTTCATGATAGGTATCAAAAGTTAACTGCACTCCGAAAAATGCCGATTTTTATGTGTATTTTTAACACTCGATACTTATCGAACAGCCCAAATACATACTTTCTTTTTAGGGAAAGGCTGAAGACAAAAATGGTGGTTATGAAAAAGTGATAGTTCGAAAAGCTGAACAACAAGAGTTGGATATACGAACTAGACCTCTACCGCGTGTAAAACTCACCGATCAGCAGGTAATATAATATTTTTATGTTTTTGATCTTAAAGGAGCAGTGTAGTGGGGAAAAAGTTGCCATTTTTTGTTGATATTCATCGAAAGTTCATGAAAAATGGAGCATTTTTTGTTTTTACGACATGTTCTGAATCGATGTAGTTTCCGAGAAAATTGCGTTTGAAATTTTGAATTTTATTTTATGTTTTCGTTGTAATACACAAACTTTTTTGAATTTTTACATCGATTTTTGTTGTTGAAAAAAACGCAGTTTGAAACTGCTATATGGATTGCGCAACGCAGTTTCAAATTGACTGCGCATTTGATGCACATGACTGCCACCGCCGACCCCTTTTTCGACCTTTTGTAGCAGTTTTTTATAGCTAAATGAGACGAAAAAAATGACACCAAAATGATCAAATTTGAAAATTGTTTTGGGTTATTGAAACGAAAATTTTCTGATTCATATTTTCGTTTTAATAACCCAAAGCAGTTTTCAAATTGGATAATTTTGGCGTCATTTTCAACTTGTTTTTTTGTCACCGTTTCCGAATTAGCATTTTTACTTTCTCAGAAACTTTCACCTTTAATTTGCTCATTACATGTTTACGAGCATGTGGAATATACGTTAATGGAAGCGCTTCGACCTTTACGCGCTCGTTTTTTAATTCAACATTTCGTTTCATCATAATTCCTATAAATGGCCTTCACAAATTTCTCGAACACATGATTGGCCTTCACATTCAACTTGTTCAACAAACACCGGCACATTGATGTTGACATGGTTTTTAAAGATCTCCACGGGTATCACGAGTAGGAAAAATTACCTTCACTTTTGTAACTCATATATTGGGAAACAATAGGTTTTGATGTCACACTTCGGGATGGTTCATTGTTAGTACCTAAAACTGAGTGCTCCGCGTTCGGGGGAGTTGTGACTCTAAGCGGCAAAATCTTTTGGATCCTGCTGGGAATCGAACTTGAAACAATTTCTACGAGTCGACAGTCTTCCCCACGAGGGCTTTTTAATCAACATTATTAAATTTCAAATATAAGACTTACATAAAACATGATATGGGGCTAAAAAATTTTTCCTTGAAGAGTATTCCCATGATTTTGGTGTCATTTTTCTTTTCTCACCGAGCCCTATCGATTGGTATAGGCCGTGATGGAATTGGACTTAAGGTGACGGAGATATCACAAACGAACAGACACACATAGTGCGTTTTAATTTTTAGGATACTTTTTAAATTAATTTCTACTATAGCTAACCTTTTTTTGAAAAATTTTTTTAAATGATTTTGGTACCAATTGTCTTCTCTCATCGTCCCTTACAACTTTTGCAATGGCACTCAGGGTTGAAATCAATCGTTCCCGAGATCGTAATAACATTACACGTTGAATGTAGTAGGATGATCTCTTCATTTATTCGACCAACTGATATTCTTGTTTTTCATTACCCAACTGATCATAAAAAACATGAGATTTCTTTGTTTGTTAATTAATCTACTACTCGGATATTTTGATCCGTCACATCCAATTTCACATTTCTTATCTCTTATGCAAAAAAAATCCTTATCCTTTTGTATAGATAGGTTCGTTTTTATTGATTCAAAATTGCCTGTCTTGTCATACACATTTTCTCTCTGAATTCTATCAAAATTGACTGCGAATTGAGGCTAATTTGGGTGATCACACGTTAGTTGAGTTGTTGAACAAGATAATCAATTCCTTACGTCGGCGAAAAAACGACATTTCACACCACATAAACCGCACGAATCAAAATTTCTGTCATGTTAGAGTGCGCTCCCTCCTTGCTATAATTACCGGGAATTCTTGAATTCAATTAACCGGAACGATATCAGACACACGAATCATGAAGGAATGGAATGAAAATTACCCTTTTCTCGATGTAAAAAACTCAATTGATGACTTTTTTATGTAACTCTTGTCAATGAATTTCGTGAACTTAAAGGACCAGTCTACTTTTGGAGAAATGATGTCATGTGAGCACAAAATTTGGAGCAAATTTTTTACGGCACTACTTGAAAATCTAACGGTTAAAAGTTACGGTCGAAACAAAATTGTGATTTTCTAATTCAAACGAATTTGAACATTGAAACGAAGAGCCGGCACTCAGGGATCAATGAAACTTTTCATTGAAACGATTTAATAAATCATTATAAAGTTCAAAATCCTTGATAAATTAGGAAAAAAAGAAAGTCGGCAATTCTTATACTTCATAGGGACGAATAAAATGACGCCAAAATTATTGAATTTGAAAATGTTTGAGTTATTGAAAAGAAAATTCTGAATAAGAGTTTCAATAACACAAAACATTTTTCAAATTCAATAATTTTTGTGTCATTTTATCCGTCTCGATGAGATATAAAAAATGTGCAATCTTTCTTTTCTAAATGTTCAATGATTTTAAATTTTATAATGATTTACTAAATCGTTTCAATGAAAATTTTCAGCGCAGGCTCTTCGTTACAATGTACAGACTCGTTTGAAAATTTTGTTTCGATCATAACTTTTTACCGTTAGATTTTCAAGTAGTGCTTTAAAAAACAAAAAATGCTCCAAATTTTATGCTCCATCACATGGCATCAAAAACACAAATGTAGGCTGTTCATTTAATTCCATTCTAAAGTACAAAAAATTGGATATACACATTCAAATAGTCTTGTTTTGGCATAGATTCGAACAAAACGAAAAATTGAAATGATACGAATGAAACGAACACAGATGGAACGACATAATGGAAAAAACCAATAAAAATTTTTTATGGGAAAATTTTTTCCCATGAGAAAAATGTATAAAAAATTTCGAACAAAACGAAAAATTTTTTCATAGGAAAAATTTTTTATTGGTTTTTTTCATTATGTCATTTCATCCTCTTCGTTTCATTCTAGTCTATGCCCTTGCTTTTAGGTTCTAGAAGAATTGAAACATATTGTAAATTTGGGAGATCCACAAAGAAAATATGCGCTCATGCAAAAAATAGGTGTTGGGTATGTGTTGTTTTCGATTCATGCATAATAAAGTCCAATTATAGTGCCTCTGGTACTGTTTATACTGCGAAATCTCGCGATCGGAATGAAATTGTTGCCGTGAAACGAATGACATTTAAATCTCAACCGAAGAAAGAGATGCTGTTGACAGAGATTAAAGTCATGCAACAATACAACCATCCGAATTTGGTGAACTATATCGATAGCTATTTGGTGGACGAAGATGATTTATGGGTGGTTATGGATTACTTAGAAGGTGGAAATTTAACTGACGTGGTTGTGAAAACCGAGTTAGATGAAGGTCAAATAGCAGCCGTTCTTCGAGAATGTATAAAAGCTCTTAGTTTTCTACACAGGTATGTGAGATCTTGATGTTTATTACAGGGTAAACCAAAAAAATCGTACTTTTGCGTTTTTTGGTGAAAAATTTTCAAAATTTTTTTCAAAAATTACCTATAAGGAGTATTTTCATGCGATTTTTGAAAAAAAATTTTCTCTAAAAAAACGCCAAGTACGTTTTTTGGCTCACCCTGTAGGACTTGTCTTTTTATAAGGGCGATTTAAACTAACATTCCTTTTTTAGCCATTCTATTATACACCGCGATATTAAATCTGATAATGTAAGTTTTTCTTATTTTTAAGTCATTACAGGGTGTATCAAAAAATCGAGATTTGGGCGATTTTTCATGTTTTTTCGACCCGAAATTTTTTTTCAAAAATGACACTATTAGGGCTAAGTTTATGCGAGAAATCAATTGCGCGCATTCCCGAAGCTTGAAAAAACGCTTCCCTGATCCTGATTCAAGGAAATAAGAGTGTGTATTGAAGCGAAAATCGAACATGTACTAATTTCCCTGAATTAATAAAGCGTTTTTAAGCTTTGAGAATGCGCGCAATCGATTCCTTGCATAAAATTAGCCCTAATATGGTTATTTTTGAAAAAAAATTTACGGTTGAAAAAACATGAAAAATCGATAAATTCCGGTTTTTTTCGATACACTCTGTAAATATATTCTTATTAGGTCTTATTGGGTATGGATGGTTCAGTGAAGCTCACAGATTTTGGTTTTTGTGCTCAAATTCAGCCTGGATCAAAGAGGTGGGTTTTTTTAGTTTTTTAAAATTTTTTTCTATTGGCACATTAACTTTTTTAGCTTTGCTCGCTTGGATTTTTCGAACAGGTCTAGCGATTTAAATTTGTAGATCCCTGGGTGTGGGGGCGCTCCAAGGCCTATTACGTATATCGGAAATTGGACAAAGGAAATATGCGAATTTTCGAATGTACTTTCCACTTTCTGATGTGCGCAATAGACCTCAGGGGCCTGAATTGCAAATCGCAGAAAGTGGAAAGTTCCTTTATTTTGGAAAGTTGGTGTTCTCAGTGGATTTTGAATTTGCCACTTTTCGTGAATTGCGCTAGACCCCAGATTTGAGCAGGGATAACCGATAAAAATCGGGAACTTATGCACTTCGGCCCCCTCCAAAGTCGTGCAGTACACTTGACGTTATTTGTTTAAGAAAAATTGTTTAAGAATGACCTTTCTAGGGGTAATTTTGGCTGAAAAATCCAAAAACATACTAAAAAAAAATTTTCTTGACCGTGTTTTGGACATTTTTTGACCTCAAAACCCATGTTATTTGAGCTTTGGGGGGGGGTCCGAACTGCACCAATCAATGCAGTTTGGCCCCCCTCCCAAATTCGCATAAATACAAACATTTAGGGGGCCGAACTGCACCGTTTGCGCAGTTTGCCCCCCCCCACAAATTGGGGGGGGGGGCGAAGTGCATAAGTTCCACGGTTTCAGCCGGTTATTTTTCTTTTGGTTTCGGTTTTTTATCAGTTATTCAAACATACGGTTTTTTGGTTATCCCTGCTCTACCCCAGATGTATTTTTTATGTTGAATTTTATGATTCTTTTTAACATTTTTTGCTTTTCTACCATTCTTTTTAGGAATACTATGGTCGGAACTCCTTACTGGATGGCTCCCGAAATTGTCAATAAAAGCAAATATACTTACAAAGGTAGGTTGATTTATACTGAAAAATGTGTTAATGTAAGAAAATTTTAGTTGATATTTGGTCCTTAGGAATTATGGCGTTAGAAATGATTGATGGAGAGCCACCATATTTGCACGAAACTCCATTAAAGGTATGATTTTTAAAGTATGGAAGAGTAGATATTTCTCTTTTGTTGGCTAAGCATCTACTCCTGTGCAAAAATATAAGTCTACTCGTTTTGGGGGGAGGAGGTTCGGTTTTTTTAAAGGAGGGGTGCAGTTTGAGGCCCTATCCGAAAAAATTTTTGCAGGAAAGACCTCTATAGGGGTAGTTTTGTGGGAGAAATCAATTGGCTTTCTATTAAAAAAGGTTTCAACTATTCTTTTCAACTTTAAGGACTGAAAAACCAAAAATCGAGTGGACTTATATTTCTGCACAGGAGTGTCATATGTCTCGTTTTTAGGCTATTTATTTGATTGCTCAAAACGGGAAGCCAGAAGTCCGAAAGAAGGATGAATTGAGTCCAGAATTCTTGAACTTAATCGACCGTTGTCTTTGTGTGAATCCTGATGAACGAGCAGAGACTGCTGAGTTACTCGCACATCCATTTATTCAGAAATCAAAACCACTTTCCTCGCTTATCCCCTATATTAAAGCGGTGAAAGAACTCAAGAATCAATGAATAACACAAACTGCTTATTCTGGTGCAAATCTTTAGTGTGTACTGATTCTATCTTAAAATTATGTTGAATACAACTTGTATGGTACTCAGTATATTTCTTGTGGTAAATTAACTCCAAAATTTTTGTGAGAAAAATATTCAAGGAGATGTTTTTGTGAAATTATGACTTTTGACTACTATAACATTGACAGTATAATGAGTACCCCATTAGCTTGCACATTTCAAATCGCCTTTATTAACATATGCACATTTCATATTTGAAGAATTATAGTCAAAATTTTTTTGGCTTCCACGAAGATTTTTTATTGAATCAGGCAACGGGTACATTGAAACGAAAGGCACGACATTATAAAAGTCAAAAATACGCCATTTCGTGTAGTCGGGTGTGGTTTTGGCCATGGGGAACACGATGTATTTTTTGAATTTTATAATTTCATGCCTTTCGTTTCAATGTACACGCGTTGCCTGATTCAATAAAAAGCTCCGTGGTAGCCAAAAAAATTTTCGACTATAGCCAAAATTTCATCGAATTTTTTCATATTTTGGGCGGCTATCTTCAACGACTATATATTTTGCTGTAAACTCTTTCACATTCTTACCAAACAATCTTGTTATATCGCTTTATGCCTAGTCCATATCTTTATTTCCATATTGTATTATAATATTTCTCTCTCTCTTCCATCTTCTTTATGTGACAATTTTGTTATTGGCTACTACATTAGATATTTTACAGTTGCTCAATCATACCAACTGCTACTTTTCTCTTGAATATGTTTTTGTCAGTTTTGATATCCTGTTATTTTCTATACTATGTTGTTATATGTATGAATATCGGGCTGCATTTAAAACGTTTTATCTTGTCTATATAAATTGCCTAATAAAATAAGGAATAAAAGTTCGTTTATTTTTGAAAAAAAGAATAGGAAATCTAGTTTTAATACAAATTTTATTACCTACTTCACCGGAAAAGTCAATAGGTTTAAGTAAATAAGTGAACAAAAGTGAGTATTACTAAGGACTCCACTTAACGTGATTTTTTTCAAAAAAATTTTTTTAGCTTTTTTCTTTGGAAAAAATGACCTCTCTAGGGGGTAACTTTATGCGGGAAATCGATTGCGCACATTGGCAAAATATGAAAACGAGTTTTTTCGGAAAATTAGCCATATATACATAAGCATGTGATTCTTGTTAACAATATGTCACATGCTTATGAAGTAGATACTGCTCATTTTCCACAAAAAAACTCGTTTTCATGTTTTGTCAATGCGACAATCGATTTCCCCCATAAAGTTACCCTTAGAGAGAGAGATCATTTCCAAAGAAAAAAGGCTAAAAAATTTTTTGAAAAAAATCACGTGGGATCGCTAATCCTTAGTAGTACCAAAAAGTGAGTATAGCGGCAAGAGTTCGAGCAAAAAAAGAAGCATTAACTTGAATCACTTTCTCGAGCTAGTTCGAGAACATGTTTGAATGAGAATGGTACAAACGCATATCCTAATCCCAAGTAAAATTTGCTTTGGAATTCAACCCTAAAATGAAAATGTGTAGAACAAAAATATGCTAATTAATTGATGGTTCAAATGAGTGGCTTCCCTGGCCCTGAATCAGGGAATCGGAGTGTGTATTGAAGCAAAAATCGAAAATTTTTAGACTTTATGGGTGTAAATTTATAGGGGAATCTGTTGCGCGCATTCCCGAAGCTTGAAAACGCTTCCCTGATTCAGTGAATCGGGGTGTGTATATTGAAGTGATGACCAATTTTTCTTTGATTCAGAATCAGGGAAGCGTTTTCAAGCTCCGGGAATGCGCGCAATTGATTCCCCGCATAAATTTACCCCCACAAAGAATATTTCCAGGTAGAAAATCTAAAAAATTTCGATTTTCGCTTCAATACACTCTGATTCCCTGATTCAAGGTCAGGGAAGCGGAATAGCCACAATTTGAAGTTGTTGTTGATCTTATACTTACCAATGCAAACGCAATGTATGAAGGAACGCCGATAATCCCTCCATGAGTACCAAGATGGCGAAAGTCATCGTAGCAAAGAAGAAGAAAATAACATAAAGGGCAATAACGCCGGGAATAGTTCCCGAAATATTGAGAGCATTTACCAAAACCATGTGCCACAATACTTCAGACAGCTCTAAAAGAATTCCATTTTCCTGTACATTCGATAGTACACTTTCCTGATTCAGGGAAGGCCTGTGTATTGAAGCGAAAATTGCATTTTTGCGACTTTCGCTTCAATATACAGGCCTTTCCTGGATCAGGGAAGCGACTTTTTCGCTTCGAAAATCTCAAATGGATAGTACGCTTCTTGAAAACATACGTGCATGAGCCAACGATAACGCCCAAAGACGAAGATAGGACGCGGTGTGAGAAACACAACCCAACACATATTCGATCGTGTGTATCGACTGGTGTACCATGATATCACCGAAAGACTATATAACAAGAATATATCTTATAAGAAAAAAAATGTCCAACCTCGTCTTCATGTCCTCCATGACCACCACCACTACCATGTGGTTTCTCATCAATTTCTACTTTAGAAAAGCCATTTGAACCGTTTCCGATTTCAGTTTGCTCGGTTTGCATGTTGATGCGCACATTCTAAAATTAGAGAAATGTTACACAGACATTCCCTGATTCAGGGAAGGCCTGTGTATTGAAGCGAAAAATCACAGAGACGTTTTGTTTTTTCGCAAAAATGAGATTTTTGCAACTTTTCGTTTCAATATACAGACCTTTCCTGAATCAGGGAAGCGTTTTTCTTACCATGTTATCCGCAACCGCTCGCTTAGCTTTCCTTCGTTGCATCATAATATATGCTGGCTTGCCAAATAGCATAACTGGGATAGAAAGGACAGCTATTATAACAAGAATTGCTTCGATTGTGGACTAAAATACAAAATCTTGCTGCGAGAGAAAGAAGAGCATACTTGTCCTGGATACCATTGATTAAGATAACAATTTGGAAGCTCCGAGCCATCCGCATGAGCGAATCCAGGATCCCGATCTTTAAACATAAACATATTGATGAGACCAATCTATAACTTTTTGTAAAAATATCTTTTTGCATGCCTAAACGGCTATAGAACATTTCACAACGGACTTTTGGCATACACAATAACGGGATGAAAAAAATTAAAAACTTCTCAAAAATTGAAAAATTCGTCAAAAAATATAATATTCATCAAATTTGAAATAACACAACAATTCAAAATTTTCATATTTTCACTTCAATACACACTCTTATTTCCCTGAATCAGGGTCAGGAAAAATGTCCTAGAGCCGTCCTAAACCATGTTATCCGCAACAGCATACCAATAGTGATGGTGCACAATGTGAGCCGGGATAATAGCGGCCAAAAATGTCGCCAGGTAGGACCCAGAAGAAAATCCACTTGAAAATAATTTGAATACACAAATAGATGAAAATACAAGACAGGAAAAGAACTTGAGGAATGAACACTGTATAGATGTCGATTTTCGATTTGAAGAAACTAAAATTAAAAACTCACTATAGTCGAAAATTTTTTTGGAGTCCACTGAACTTTTATTGAATCAGGCAACGTGTACATTGAAACGAAAAGAAACGTGGATCCTTATATAGCTTTTTCCATGCATCCCTGCGTGGTCGTATGGCGGGAAAATCAGGATTAGTACTAACTACTACTACAAACTACTGCTACTAGTACAGACAACTACTACTACAGACTACAACTACAGGCTACTACTACTACAAACTATTACAACTACAGATTACTACTACAGACTACTGCTACAGACTACGACTACAGGCTACTACTACAGACTACTACTACAAACTACTACTACAGATTACTACTACAGACTACTGCTACAGACTACAACTACAGGCTACTACAAACTAATACTACAGACTACTACTACTACAACAGATTACTACTACTGCTACAGACTACGACTACAACTACAGGCTACTACTACAGACTAATACTACAAACTACTACAGATACTACTACAGACTACTACTACAAACTACTACTACAGATTACTACTACAAACTACTACAGATACTACTACAGACTACTACTACAAACTACTACTACAGATTACTACTACAGACTACAGGCTACTACTACAGACTACTACTACAGATACTATACAGACTACTACTACTACTACAGACTACTACTACAAACTACTACTACAGATACTACTACAGACTACTGCTACTACTACAGACTACTACTACAAACTACTACTACAGATTACTACTACAGACTACTACTACAAACTACTACAGATACTACTACAGGCTACTACTACAGACTACTACTACAAACTACTACTACAGATACTACTACAGACTACTGCTACAGACTACAACTACAGACTACTACTACTACAAACTAATACTACAGACTACTGCTACTACTACAGACTACTACTACAGATTACTACTACAGACTACGACTACAGGCTACTACTACAGACTACTACTACAAACTACTACTACTACAGTACTAACTAATCCTGATTTTCCCGCCATACGACCACGCAAGATGCATCAAAAAAGCTATATAAGGATCCACGTTTCTTTTCGTTTCAATGTACACGTTGCCTGATTCAATAAAAAGATCCATGGTAGCCAAAAAAATCGGCTATAAAACACAAGCACAACTGACGAAAATACCGATGATTTTGAAGCGATAGGATGACACCGAATGTCATTTGGGTGATGCCGACAATTACTGACAGCTTCATCTTCATGGAGTTGAGAAAGTTGAGCTTGTTTTCAGCAATGTTCCATATGGGGTCCATGCCATACGAATAAGGTCCAATATCGTGTTGATAGGAAACGTTTGGTGGGAGCTCGAGCATCATTTCCTTGCCTAGTTCAGAATTACTGTGCCAACTTTCGAGTGATGTGTTACTAAAAGACAATTGAGAGATCATAAGATTAAAGTCTGTTTCACGGAGAGGTTCCAAAAAGCATCGGAAGCCTAGTGGATAGCATCACAGACTTCGAGTTTGAAGACTCGAGTTCAATCCCGCTCGGAGCCAAATCAAAAACATAGTAAAAAATTGAAAATTTGTCAAAAATTGAAAAATTCGAAAAAATGAAAACTTCGTCAAAAATTGAAAAATTCGTCAAAATTGAAAAAAATTCGAAAAAATTGAAAATTTTGCCTAGGGGTAATTTTATGCGAAAAACACGATGGTGATATTATTTTTTCATGAAAATTTTTGTAAAAAATAGA